>CAUYPK010093080.1:0-45835 GCA_963574355.1 Loris lydekkerianus | reverse complement strand
GGGGCCGGCCCGCGGGGGGGGTGGGGGACGGCGCCCCTGGGTGGTTCGGGGCAGGGGCACGGGGGAGGAGGGGGATGGAGCAGGGGGGAGGAGGGGTAAGGAGCACAGTGGAGCAGGGGGAAGGAGCACAGGGAGAAGGGGGAAGAGCACGGGGAGGAGGGGGAAGGAGCACGGGGAGAAGGTGAAGAGCATGGGGGAGGAGGGGGAAGGAGCACAGAGGAGTAGAGGGGAAGGAGCACAGTGGAGGAGGGGGAAGGAGCATGGGGAGGAGAAGAGCAGATAAGAGAAGCCTTGCCGCCTCCACTCACGGAACCCCCAGCTTGGCACACCATACTGCACCATTGGAGATCTGAGTTCAGGACTTTGGTCAGATTCCAGCCCGGCCAAACTCTGCACGTTGGACTGGTCACTAAGCCTTCCTGAGCTTCAGTCTACCTGTGACTTCACTTCTCTTCTATGAAATAGCAAAAACAGTTATTACATTGCCTTCATAAGGCTTCTGTGAGGACGAAGTGAGATGATGTCCATGAAGTGACCAGCAGAGTGCCAGCATACTGTGAACACTTAAAAAGTGTTAGTCTTCTCAAATATTTCTCGAGTGCAGTCTGGTTGAAATTCAAGCAGATTTGAGTTTCAACTCATTCCAATTCAGCCCCACATGGTCCAGCCTAGACATATCACTTATAGCCTCAGGTTCCCTGAGTGCAAAGTGGGGGTGCTAAGGGCGCCCGGAGTAGGGTTAGAGGGAGGAGGAGTTGAGCACTGTGTCTGGTGCATGATCAGTGCCTGCAGATCAGCACCACAGGCCCCGCTCATCTCACAAGAGCCCTCCCTTCTGTGGGGACGTTTCCTCTCCCACCCAGCTGTGTGCACCCATTCTCTGTCATTCCTTCCTTACTGTAGGGCGGGAGGGTGGGAGAGGGGAGAACAAGGGTTTTCAGGGGTTCTAAAGGTGGCTGTGCCGACTCCCTACCTGTGTACCAGTCAGTCAGCCTCCTTGAATCTGTTCTCACGTGTGGTATGCTAATCCCACTTCACTAGCTCGCTGTGAGGGTTAATTGAGAGCATGGCACACAACACATGCCAGGTGTTCCACGGAACAGCCTGCTCTCCAGTCCACTGCCCTCTCCTCTATCGGTGCAGACGTTTTCCACTCTTCACCTAAAAACCCCAATCTCAGTCTGGAAACGGTCCCTGGTGGCTCTGACCCTGCCTGACCCGACAAGTTGTATTACATACTGCTGTTCTTAGGTTGCAGACTCTGTAAATCAGTCTTGTCTCTCCCATTGGATCTATTAATCTTAACCTCTTCTGAATCATGAACCCCTCTAAGAATCTGATATTTCTTTGACTCTCTCCTCAAAGATATGCACACTCACACATGAAAGTCTGCAAACATTTTCAAGACTCTAACATCCCCCCGAAACCTCTAATATAGATTACGATCTCCCTGAGGGCAGTGACTGTGTGGGGCTTTGTACCTTTGGGGTGTAGGGTGACAAGGCTGCTCGTAAAGACCAGCTGACAGACTGAGTAACGTACCCCTGGAAGCTGAGTGGCGGAGGGTGGGAACTCCTCAGTATATCTCAGGCTTTAAGTATTCCGAAGCACAGTTACTTGAAGCTTCACTGTGATTCCTAAGGATAGAAAACAAGTATTGAAGGAGTAATTAGAAACATGGAAAAATAACCATGGAAATAGTTAACTGCTGTAGCACAGAAGTGTGTGGTCCACAGAAGCCGAAAGAACACCCTCACTTCTCACCATCAGACCCAGATTTCTGAATTCCCCTGCCCGTGACAGCCTCTCATTTCCCCATAAGACACTGGTTGCTCAGTTTGACTATTTCCCACTAAAGACCTTTCCGTGTTAGATGAACATTTGTCTCTACTTAAGCAAAACTTTGTGACCATGGGTGAAATCCCCTGTCCTTGTGGTCTTTGTTCTTCATACAATTTCATGTTTTCTCCAAGTCTTAACTCTGAATGATTCTGGAATACAGCAGTGATTTGTGGCTGAAACGAAGGATTTTCTAAAACCTTTGTTGTCCTACACAGTAAATACATGTAGAATGGCGAGAAGGAATGCCTTTTAATGGTTCGATTGACAAATTAAATGAGAATTGCCGTATTTACCAAAGTTTTCTAGACTATCCTACAAAACATATTTAACACTAGAAAATAATGAATATAAGCTTTATTTCTTTTATGATTCAAAAATTTGACAGAGTGTGGATTTTTGAAAGTTCAAAAAATGAAATCCAATTTTTCATGCTTTCAGGTTGTGGTGTTTTGGAAACATGGGAGTGGTAGGTCTAACCAAAGTGAAATACATAGCTTTAGATCATCTATTGTACCTCTTCCTACAGCACCTGTATAACATTGCCAATTAAAAAAAGTAAAAGGCATAATAAAGGCCTTCCTTGTTATGACAAGTGTTCTTTTGGCCGAAAATTATCATCAAAACATCTTAACATTCTGATATTCTAGTAATAACATCAGCCTACAACAAAAACTGGGAGTATATGAATAGCCTGTTTCTAATTTTATTCTGGCTACTTGGACTATGCTAAGAGGAAAAAAGATGATAAATAGCCAGAGAGATTTTCTTGACATCATGCTTAACTGAAATTTCAAAATAAATCAGTTGGACTCGTTTTTAAAGACCTACAACTAAATTATCATTGGGTCGTTCTGTTCTGCCCCCAACTGGGTCTCTGAGGGGCTAGTGGTGAGACACAGTGAGATCTGGAAATGGGTCACAGCACGCAAACATTGCAGTTTGGTTTGATTTAGTCTAACTCTCATGTAATAACTTTCTTTGAAGTGTGGGTTGAGGAGCAGGTTAGAAGCCCGAGGCCACAAGCTCATCTTGCTCTTGTTACAACTCAGATGCCCTGCAGTCCCAGTGCTATATATCAGAGGCTTGGCCCTGGAGTCCCTGGGCTGATCAAGAGTGGAGCCCTCGCTCCCCGCACAGCAGAGTTGCTGAGAGACAAACAACAACATGGCTGTGTTTGCTTGAGAAATCCTATTTGATAGAAGGAAACAGGTGGCTCTTTGAGGAGCCTGAGAGCTAGAGAAAGCCTGCTACCTCTCAAGGACAGGAAAAGAAGCTTAAGAGTAATTCACCTTTCAGCGGTGCCTGTGGCTCAAAGGAGTAAGGCGCTGACCCCATATACTGGAGGTGACGGGTTCAAACCCGGTCCCGGCCAAAAACTGCAAAAAAAAAAAAAAAAAAAAAAAAAAAAGCCTCGTAAAAGGCTCCTGGCTTCCCTGACCTAGAAAGAGGTAAGATGCATTTTCTTTCTTCCTTTTTTTTTTTATATTTCCTAAGTTTCAGTACAATGAGTTTTTATTTTCATTCACACATCTTTCTTTCTTTATTTTTATTTTTACATATTCATGTGTTCATGTGTTTATTATGCTTCCATTTTTTGCCTTCACAAAATTAAAAAGGCTTACATTTTTTGTGTGTGCTGTTTTGTGTGGGTTTGAGTTACTGTCGAGAGTTCTTTCATTTTATTTTTTATTTGTTTTTTATTGTTAAATCATAGCTGTGTACAGTAGTGCTATCAAGGGGTACAATGTGCTGGTTTCATATACAATCTGAAATATTCTCATCAAACTGTTCAACGTAGCCATGAAGACGCATTTTCTGATGGCTGTCCAGCAACTATCCGCAACCCCCTCTCCAGCTTTGGAACCGCGACTTCCATGCAGATCCTCTGACCCAAGCAAATCTCAAATGATGAGAAAGGCAAGTCTCTGCTCATCTCTGGTCTGATTTTTCATCAGCAAATGTGGGGGATGGACCAAAGGATCTCAGAGGCCCCATCCTAGTCTAAAATCCGGTGATTCTGACCCTGTGATGGTCTTGTAGCCCCCAAAGGGATTAAGTTTCTTCCTCCCATTGGTCACACACATTTTCCAGCAGCCTCAGGCAGATCCTTACAGCTAAACTTGTTCACGGATAATTCTGGCAAATAATACCTATACAGTTCCTTAGAATTTATAAAATAGCTTTACACACAGCATTTCATTTAATCCTTAGAAAATCCTGTTGAGGAAGAGAGTAGTAGTATTCTTTCCATTTTAGAGAGAAGCACATTAGGAGGGTAAGTCAGGGCCGCCAAGGTGAAGAAAGGTCCTAGAGCAGTGGTTCTCAACCTTCCTAATACCGCAAACCTTTAATACAGTCCAAAGGGTCGCGGCCCACAGGTTGAGAACCGCTGTATGAGAAAGATCTGAAGGGAAAGGAGGAAACACACGTGTGTCTCTCAGGATGAATGAAGCACAAACATTAATTAAAAAGAGGTAATGAGTATCACAGACAGAGCAGAGGGCATTCTGGGAACTTGTCCCTGAATTCATTCACATCAGAACCCTCGGTGAGAATTCTGTTTGTGTCAAGCATTGACAGTTCAAAAAGAAACCATAGAAGTTGGAATTGATTTCACTTCCAGAACAAAGACCGCTATCCAGTGATAGGAGACAAGGTTGTTCTTCAACCCTCATGCTCTGAAAAGAGAGAGCAGAGGAGGTGGAAATGCATCTTCACGTGGCGGAAGGTGACCAGGTCAAGCCAGGGACGCTGGTGGTGGGCTGCTGGGAAGTGATGGTGTGCAGTGTTACACTCTGGGCATGGAACACCAACTACACGCCAAGTCCCCGTTACAACAGTTATCTACAACTTACATTGTCTTTTGGCCAAGACTTGTAAAAGTCAATGGAACTGGATGGGATTGGCAGGATTCGAAAGACTTTGCTTGGGGATTTGGTGGCTAGAAACTCAGCAGGTGTCAACGATTTGGCTGCTGAAGTAACTAAGAACCTCAGACGGATGAAAATACTTATCAAGACCATCAGACTTCTGTGGCAAGACTAACTGTGTAGGATTATAATAGTGATAGACCGTTGGGGTTGCATCTTAAAAGGAACACTGATCCTTCACGCTTGTCCAAGGATCATGACCAAGATGGTAAGGGACCCAGAATCCATGTCCCACAGGGGGGACTGAGGAAACCCAGGAGATCTAAAAGTCATCTTTAGCTCCTTAGGGAGGCTTCCTGAAAAAGAGTCACATTTCAGGTGGCACCTGTGGCTCAAAGGGGTAGGGCGCTGGCCCCATATGCTGGAAGTGGTGGGTTCAAACCCAGCCCCGGCCAAAAACTGCAAAAAAAAAAAACAACAACAACAACAAAACAAAACAGAGTCACATTTTCATGTTCCTACTGGAAATAACCCAAACAAAAGACAGAAGGCCAACTTTGGTGCAATGTAAAGCCTAACTTTCCGATAGAGCAATTCTAAGGCAGGGGCTGCTGTAAGCAGTGGTAAGTTATCACTGGGAGTGCATCTCAAGTTGGGGCCTGATGAGTTTCTGTTCAACACACTACAAAGCTGGTTCCCTACATTAGTTGAGCTTGGATTAAATGACCCTCAAGCTCTTAGAGACCAAATTAGGGCTCTTTGCCTTATAAACCAAATATTCAGTTCTAGAAGTGGAGCAGTCCCAGAGCGATATTCAGTTAACAGAACAACACTTATTTTGTATAAGAGCATCAGAGACAACTGACGATGAAAAAACTACCATTCTATATAGAACTAATTGGTGCTGTGCACCAACAGGACCTGTTTTAAGTTTCCACACCAGTTTACAAGCCCATCCTATACCAGGCAAGGTTGGTGGCTATCAAAAATGACACCAGGACAGGGCTCTCTAGAGACACATTCAGTAATGTCTTAACTACACTAACCAAAGGCCCTGTACAATATAAAAACAAATCTTATACAGCCTTACATTTCATTTTTTTCTTTAAAAGAAGTGAATTGTGTACAGGGGGGTCAAATGCTTTATAGAAAAGAAAAAAACTGTGAGAACCAACTTATTCATCATCTTCTTCATCTTCCTCCTCTTTCATCTTTTTCTTGCTTTTTTCAGCCTTGACGACTCCCTGTTTGCTGCATCAGGCTTCCTTTTCCTGAGTGTGCAACAATCACCTTTTCGTGTTTTTCCGTCAGCTTTTCAGCCTTCTTTTCACAAGGCTGCTTGTCACCCACAGCAGTGTTGACCCACGGCTCTCCCAGTTTCCATGCAACATCATCAATGGACAGTCCAGGATGTTCTCCTTAGATTTGGGGGTGAAACTCAGAATAGAACAAGAAAAAGGACAAAGGAGACCTCTTGGGTATATTGGGATCCTTGAACTTTTTTGTTTCCCCTTTGGGAGGAATATAGGTTTTCATTTCTCTTTCATAATGGGCCTGTCTGCCTGTGCTGTGTCTTCATGTTCTCCTTTCTCTTTAGCAGACAGGGCCCTCCACTTCTCTGAGCACATCTTAGAAAACTCTGAGCAAGTCACTGAAGTATGTGTCACTTCCTGTGATCCTCCCGATGGGTCTGCACTGAGAATGCAATGATGATGTCCTGTCTCTTGGGTCTGTATCAAGAAGGCAGTGATGACATCCTGTCTCTTGGGTCTGCACCAAGAATGCAGTGATGACGTCCGTTCTCTCTAGTCTGCATCAGGAATGCAATGATGATGTCCTGTCTCTCGGGTCTGCATCAGGAATGCAATGATGACGTCCTGTCTCTCGGGTCTGCATCAAGAATGCAATGATGATGTCCTGACTCTCGGTTCTGCATCAAGAATGCAGTGATGACATCCTGTCTCTCAGGTCTGTACCAAGAATGCAATGATGACGTCCTATCTCTCAGGTCTGTCTAATTACATCAAGAATGTAATCATGATGCCCTGCCTCTCAGTGTCTTATGACCTCCTTTCTCTCCCAGGATTGGTTATTTTTCCTCAGCAAGGCACAGTAGCCCAGGGATTGTTGACTCTTATGGGCCCCGGCACTGTCTCTGTGGAGCTCATGTAAGGCCACACTGCCTCATCTTGAAGAGTTTCAGTCTTCCAAAAAGGAAATTGTCAAGTCAGAAAAGGAACTTAATTTATTCACCAGACATTTAATGAGTGTGTGCTATGCACAAGGCCTTGTGAAGCTCTAAGGTGATCTAAAAGGAATATTTTGAGTGGCAGTAAAATAATTAAAAAGTTTCACTATATAAGGGGTTATTAACATGTATTGGAGTTTCACCCAAAATCAAAGGAGAACATCCTGGACTATCCATTAATGATGTTGCAGGGAAACTGGGAGAGATGTGGGTCAACACTGCTGTGAGTGACAAGCAGCCTTGTGAAAAGAAGGCTGAAAAGCTGACGGAAACACATGAAAAGGTGATTGTTGTGCACTCAGGAAAGGGAAGCCTGATGCAGCAAACAGGGAGTCATGATGGCTGATAGAGTCACCCTATGTTATGCACAATAGCAACTCTATATTTGGAATAAAATAAGAACTTACACTTATTGAGTGCTCATTTTGTGCCAAGAGCTACTCTAAATACTTAATCATTCATTCCAATATTTATTGAGGTCTAACACATTACAGGCACTGGTCTAGGTTAGCTAAGGGCTTCAACTGTAACCAAAACACACAAAACCCTCTGTTCTCCAGTTTATCTATTGTAGGGGCAAACAAATAAAATAAAGATTGCCAGATGGCGATAAATGCTATGGAGAAGCGGAAAGCAGAGAACGGAGACAGGAAGTGCTGAAGGTTCACCACAATTCCATTCCTGATAGAATTTATACGGGAGTGAGAAAAAGCTAGGGGACTCCAAGGATGTTGGCCTAAATAGATAGAATTGCTATTTATTGAGCTAGAAGACTACGGAATAAGCAGCTTTTTAGGGGCTGTTAAATCTGAGGTGCCTACCAGATACTCAGCTAGGTAAGGGTAGAGATCCAACCTGGAGTAGCCACTACACAGACAATTTAGTCATGGAGCTGGAGGAAATCAACAAGGAGTCTAAACGCACAAGAGAAAAGACCAAGGACTGAGCTCTTGGGCACTCTAACATCCACAGGTTAGAGAGATGAGGAGAAACTGAGGAGGGGCAGTGAAGGAGGGAAAAGTCCAGGAGAGCAGGGCATCCTGCAAGCCAAGTAAAGAACACTTCCAGAAAGGGAGTGATAACATTGCATGAAGCAAAGAGAAAAGTGTGAGCTGGTCATTGCATTACTGGACACCACAGCAGTAGGTTGACACCAACCATACTGACTCCTGCAAGACTCCCAATAACCCAATGATAATAGGTATTACTTTATTCTCCAGAGATGAAAACTGAAGCCCAGGACGATTAAATAACTTGCACTACAGACCTTGGAGGTCACACAGCAAGGGAATGGCAGACTGGCTATGTAAACCCGAGAAGTGTAAATCTCGAGCACAGCCTGCCTGGGAAAATGGGAAAACAGGAAAACCAGGTGAGAGACCTTTATGGGAAGTGGACTCCGTGGCAGAGAAGACTCTGGAATGTTGCTTTTCACCTGTGGTTTAGGTTGGAGCTCTACTTCTTTCTGTTCCTGCTCTTTGACATTATCTTCCAAGACAGGAAAAAAGGCATTGATTGACTTAAAAATTTCATTTTTATGGAGACTTTATGGCAGAATATTTAATAGCATGTGACTAACCAGGTTAGCTCATCTGGTTAGATCACAATGATTCACACCAGAGGCACAAATGCATTCCTTAATTAACATAAACTACTCAAGTTTACAGCACGAGTCTGTCTTGTGAACATGGATTATACTTTTTTCAAAGTATAAGGATTTTTCCAATGTGTGGCCACACCACTGTGGTGCTGTTCAATTTTCCTTTATTCCAGGTCACATGCAAAGCTCACCTCAATGTCACCATCTATGATAAATGATGCCTAGCAACAGACAGATAGAAATGTGAATTCAGGCATTTGAGATGCTCTGTAGTCACAGAAAAAAGAAGCTTCAGTGAAGGATTCTTTTAGGATCTGACTATCTTACAATCCCATCGTCCCCAATATTCAAAAATAGATCTTAGTTTCTACCTGAGGTTCTTGCCAAGTGAGGTTACATTAAGGTCACACCCCATTCTCTTCCGTGTCCACCTCCTCTGTGTACAGGTACCACACTGTCATTTTGCCCTGCCGAAATAAGGCTTGTATGTAGTTGTCCTCCTGGGCCAACGATTTGATCATCAGAAAACTAGCAAACAAAACTATCATTGCAAAATATATGTATCCTTGGTTTTTCCTCATTTCTTTTTAACCAGCACGAATAGACGTGGGAGGGGACAAAACCCACAACACATGGTCTTAATAATATAGTAATAATTTAATTCTTCCAGATAGATCCAAAGCTGGTTCCCATAAACTGGAAAGAAAATTTGACCAACAAACAAAAGAAGGATTCTAATCAGAAGACTATGAACATGATAGAAGGCTAAGATTCCCCCTGACTGGTTTACAGCTCATGGAACATTTCAAAATGATTTTTTACAAGCATCTTGTCCTTTTTTTTTTTCTTTTTTTTTTTTTGAGACAGTCTCAAGCCATCACCTTGGGTAGAGTGCTAGGGCGTCACAGCTCACAGCAACTTCAAACTCCTGGGCTTAAGCGATTCTCTTGCCTCAGCCTCCCAAGTAGCTGGGACTACAAGTTCCCACCACCATGCCCGGCCATTTTTTGGTTGTAGTTGTCATTGTTGTTTGGCAGGCCTGGGCTAGATTCGAACCCACCAGCTCCAGTGTACATGGCTGGCACCCTAGCCACTTGAGCTATAGGTGCCGAGCCTTGCCCTTTTCTTGATTACACGTAGTCCATGAATATGATAGGTAAACAACTGAGAGGTTTTAACTCTGTCTGTGGCTGGCAGGTAAAAAATAGCCTCCCCAGCAGGACATGGATGAAAATGTGGGTATTTTGTGTGTGGCACAGAAGTTTATACATAATCCTATTACTATCTTAGGCATCTATTAAATATGATTGAAACAACGCCCATTGGAAGTCTTAAAAGCTTAACCACCAGTTTTACTTCTAAAATAAAGTAAACTGCCAAAAGTTCTGATAAAACTGACAATTTATATTTTTAAGTAGTACAACTGGAATTTTCCTATAGCTGTAGACAAAGGAATTCTCACCCAGATAAGTAGAAGAGCACCAATAAATTTAAGGTAGCTTATGCAAGTTAGGCACTAATGAATGTCATCTTCTGTTTTGTCATGAAAAAAGATCTTTCTGCTGCTAAAGGAGACTGATTTAGATTATGAATAGCTGTAGTGATTTGCAAAAATGGCTCCAGAGAGATAGAATGAGACTCCACATACTCACGGCACTTGAGGTTTCTGCCCTTTTTGTTGAAAATTAATTTGTCCTGTGGGTTATTGGATTCCAGCTCAGCCAATGTATATTGCTCAGTCATCACAAATTTACTTAAAATTTAGTGTAGCTGAAGTTCATTCAACAAGACAAAAGTCTACAGTTGAAAGCTTCTAAAAATCTTTTTAAAAAACTGGCTAACAGTGTAATTGAAAGTGCTGGCGTCTAAGTAGATTCACATAATGTTTTGCAGGTATCAATACATGCTATATTACTATGTTAAAAATAGATTTTTCACTTGTTTTCCAAGAAAAAGTAGATAGGGAGGATTTATCATCCTTTGATAAGAGGACATTTTGGTTGAAAGTTTCACATTCAGCAAACATGTAAATCCATAAATTCAGATTAGATTCTGTAATACACATCACATATTTCATTCATTCATATACTTTGTAATTTCAAAACAAATATTTTAAGAACAGATTAAACAACTCCCAACACTTCCAAATCCTAAATACATTACACTAAAAACAACCAAAACTATATACATCATCTCCCCATTTCATCAACTCTTACTGCAGACAACTCACTTCCCGCTCAGGCACTACGGCCAGGAGGCCTTTAGGCGGGAAGGGGAGGCTCCAGGGCGGGGAGGCCTGTGGGTGGGAAGGCTGGAGCAAAGAGCCACACTTCAGACAGAGCTGCAGGACACAAGTCATTTGCTCCCTGACAAAAGAAGCACTGGCTTAGTGGCCATGCTCCTTCACCCAACAGTAATGAGAGAAAAAGAAAAGAGGTGCCCTTCAAAAGAGGCTCTGGTGAAAAGATACAGAGGTGACATGAAAGAGAACAAACAGCTAGTTGTGGGGAACAGCAATTTTTAATTACTCCTCCTAACAAGAAGTGATTGTCCTTGATCTATATTTATAGATAATAATCTATATTTATCATTTTTCACATTTAAATATGCACATTTAATACACTAAACACATTTAAATATGTGTTTGATAATCTTCTTCCCTTTGGAAATCTAGACGACTCTACAGACGTATGCCACAGCTAAAATCACCCCAAAGAGCCGCTACCGTGATGAAGGCCATGGGGGCAGCTCCTCATTAAATTAATGGTATGCAGTAGGTAGCGGATTTGTTCATTCCATTTATAGATGAAAAATCACTAGAGAATAAGACCGCTTTCTATTGAAATACTACATTACAGAGCAATTAGGAACTAAACCTAAATAGTAACAACATTTGGGTTTGTCATTTCATTGAGAGAAGAAAGCCTGTGGGCACTGCTTTCAAAGAAGGCTTGGTTGGAACTAAGTAACTGTTACAGTTTTATCTATGGTTATTTGGTCCTCCCAACAGATATGCAACCGATTTGGGGCAACGTAAACCATAGTCTCAGACTTCTTTTGGATGGTGACTTTGTTTTATTCCTTTCACCTGGACCACATCTGAACGACAGGATGGGCACAGTCCAGGCTCTGACGAGATGCTTGCAGTACAATCGCCTACAACGAGAGACACAATGTTAACCAAATGCCGACTGGGCATTTCAGATTCATAAACCTCTTCCGGTGGAGAACTAAATAACTTTTACAGTTTTATCTATAGTTATTTGTTTCTCTCAAGATTTATGGTCCTCCCAACACATAATGCACCTTATCTTTCACTTTCCAGATTAAAGAGAGATGATTTTGAACAGGCTTCTGACTGGCATGATCTAGAATTGCAGATGATCTTAACTGTTACAAAAATGCTAATACTGAACTTGCAAGTCAAATGGAAATGATTTTGCCCAGGTCAGGTACACAGGGGAAGAAATCTGCACCCAAGTAAACGAAGGTGATCCTCTGTTCGTTACCAACACTGGTCCCCTGCGCCGCGCCCTGTGTCGGCCAGGTGCAGTCTGCACATGCTTAACCAGGAATTAAAACTCTCCCGGCTGCTGCTGCTTTAATTGGTTGATGCTAAAAGTTTAGAAAATACACCCTAACTAGCTATTACAAAACCCCTTTAACCAAGCCTTCTTCTTTGAAAGCAGAATCCTCAATTGAAAGTGGCAGACCACATTTTTAGGTTTCAAGCAGCTCTGTCATTCTACAAGGAATGTGTCTGCCACTTCACACGATAGCTTGAGCTGAAAGACATGTACTTTGAATCAGAGAATCAATAGAACACTTAATGGACTATTAGGAGAACAGCTGTAGGACTGTCAGAGACCCATCTGTACACAGCTCAAACAGCAAGCCTGGACAGGGCCGGGGAAACAAAGTACACTGCCCCAGGGCACTGGCCCCAGGACAAAACCTCCCTCTCAGTTCTCATTTAATGTTAATATAGTGTTCTTTTTCATTACAAATTTTAACACGTGTAGAAAATTATGGAAATTGCTTCAGCCATTTGTCAACTTATATCATGTGAATTGATCAATAAATTTCACTACTTTGTTGTTAATGTAGATAAATTTTGGCATTTAATTAAGCTCCACTGAAAATGTGGCCACTTTTAATTTCAGCAGATGCTGTCGTTTCATTTGTAATACATAACTACAGGGGCAAATACAACCCAATCGTGAATTATCACTAAATATTTATAGACAACATAGCAATTCAGAAAATAGACACAAAAGATTTTTACAATGAAACAATTACTGTACACAAAACCCGAAATAGGTGGTAATGAAGTCTGAGAGGCGTCGTGAACAGACTCTTGACACTGTGTCTCCACAAAAGAATTACATATGTGTTTTCTCTCATGATCCTGCCCCCATAGATTCAGTCTCTAGTTGGCAGAAATAATTCCAAATTCTTTTTACAGAATTGTTCCAAATGTTAAAAAAATAGTTCCCTAAGTTTGTAGCAATATATTAAATTTATAAATTAGAGCAAAATTGCATCTTTTTATATTTCTGTTTACTAAATTCATTTGCATACAGTTGAGAGGCTTCTTTCAATGAATAGGAGGAAAATCTTATGATGCTGATTTCACACACAGAATTGGATTTGGGCTGTAAAGTTGGTCAAGAGGACGTTGGGACAGGGGATGGAGACAGGATACCAGACAAGGGAGAAGCAGGATGAACTTCAGAGGCTTCCTCCATATGCCCTGAGGGGCCCCAGGATGAAATCCTGCTCCTGACAGCCAGAAGCCCTATAGCCTTAACCCTCCGTGGCGTTGTCTGACATGATAAACTGCTATACCTCATTTGAGGGGGAATAGGCTGCCTCTTGGTGATTCTGCTGGTGCCTTCGGGGAGAAGGGGATTAGAAATCACATCGCTGTCTTTACAGTGTAATCTGCTCCGTAAGGCCCGTTCCCACCATTGTCTAAATGTCTAAGGAGAGCCTGGCTGGGTCTGCAATGACAGCATTTTCTGCAGAAGAGCAGACCTGGGTGCCTGTGTGTAGATCCTTTGTAATCACTAAAAAATAAAAGTTCAGGGAAATCAAAGCTGATCCCTCATTCCTGTTTTTACAAGCTCTCCATGTCAGATGGGCTGTCGCTGCTGAGGCAGTTTGGCACTTTCTGTTGTTCTGGCAGGGGAGTAGCTGACCAGAGGGGACGGTTCTCTGAATTCAGACTCTATCAGAAAATAAGAATTAAGCAGCCAAAGGGAAAATGGATCGGGTCTCCTCGATGAACCAAATGACTCATCTAAATTTCCAGCCAAAATTCTCTCTCTGGCTCATTCTCACATGTTCATATTTCTCTTTTATTCCAGAATTTAAATTTCCTAGGACTTGAGCCCCCCCCCCTTTTACACTCTTAAACAGTAGAAAGGGGGGTGGCGCCTGTGGCACAAAGGAGTAGGGCGCCAGCCCCATATACGGGAGGTGGCAGGTTCATGACCCAGCCCCGGCCAAAAACTGCAAAAAAAAAAAAAAAAGAAAAAAAAGAAAAGAAAAGAAAGGGCTGGAAAATCTACTTCAACTCTACTGAAGATAATTAGGGATCGTTTCGTAATCTCTGAAATTGAGGACTTCATGGACGTACAATACTTGTGTTTTCCTGAGCCATGTATGTCTGTGAATATCTTTGTCTTTGGAGGAAACTGAGGAAAGAAGTACGTTAACACCGAGGCTAAGGAAACACTAGCATTTGTTGAATATTTGGTGAGGACATTGAAGTGCTAAGAAAGTTAAGATATAAGATTGGTTGAGAAAGAAAAACTGAGATCCTAAAGGAATGAGATTGTAGTAGATTAAAGATGGCCACAAAATTCTTTACTATTTCTCTTATTAACAAATAGGGTTTATTTCTCCTACCCTTGAATCTGGGATGGATTTGTGAGGGATTTTGCTCAACAGAATGAAGCAGAAGTGACACGGGGCCAGATCCTAGCCCAGCAGCCTGGACGCTACTGCTTTTGCAGTTTTCAGAGCCAGCTGCTATGCTGTAGAAAAATTGGGGTTAGAGCACCAGATGATGAGAGGTCACTTGGAAAGTGGTCCTGAAAGCTGAGAGACTATCTTGGATGCACGAGTTCCAGGCAAACTCCCAGCTGAACGTGGCTGGATGGGGAACTATACAGCTTTGCACGCAGAGCAGAAGAACCTGACAGCTGATCCCAATCAGCCCACAGAATCATCAGGAATAACAAAGCCTTATTAGATTAGGACAGAAAGTTTCAGGGTGATTTGTCACACAGCGATAGGTAACTGAAATAGAGGTTTTATAATAAAAATCTCCATTCTTTTTCCTTTTGGATCCTACTCTCCATTTGAAGTTTTGGCAACTGGCAATCAGTACCTATTTTCCTAGGCCTCCTGCAGCAGTGACGTAATAATAACACAAGGAAAAGCCAAGGTAGGAGGTGGAGGAAGGAGCAGAAATATTTTTGAAGAGATGCTCAGGCTGATTCTTTCTGTTGTTAGTTTACTATTTTCCGTATTTATAGCTTCACTCAATATCCCAATTCTACATCAATACTCTAATTGACACAACAGAAAAGACAGTTTCTGTAATAAGAACCCCATCCCTTTCCAGGACTATAGTTCTTAAAAATCAACTGAACAGGGCGGCGCCTGTGGCTCAGTGAGTAGGGCGCCGGCCCCATATGCCGAGGGTGGCAGGTTCAAACCCAGCCCTGGCCAATCTGCAACAAAAAAATAGCCGGGGGTTCTGGTGGGCGCCTGTAGTCCCAGCTACTCGGGAGGCTGAGGCAAGAGAATCGCTTAAGCCCAGGAGCTGGAGTTGCTGTGAGCTGTGTGATGCCACGGCACTCTACCAAAGGGCCATAAGGTGAGACTCTGTCTCTATTAAAAAAAAAAAAAAAGAAAAGAAAAATCAACTGAACAGTCCAGTTTAATTAAATAAGAGTAGACTTTTTAGGAGACATCAGTAGATATTCTGCTATTTGTATTAACATTTCTCAACACAAAATTCTTTAAATTTCCAGCTAAAAGAACAAACTAAGTTCTCATAACATCTCTGTCATACATAGCTGTGTAACTTGGGCAAGTAAATTTTTCTTTCAGGGCCACATCTGTTTCCTTATCTGTAAAAAGAAGATATTGGATTAGATATATAAAATATTTAAGGTCCCATAAAACCTACCACCTTTCAAAGACAAACATCATTTTTTCAGATGATCCAAGTTGCTGTTACTCTGCTATTGTGACCACCTTAACATCAACTAAAAAGTACTTCTCTATTGCCTGGGCAGGAATGACGATATCCTTAATCTGTCCCTGAATGGTGAGATAGTTGTATAATCAGCATTCTCTCAGAAAGCATAATGCTAATATTTTTACTCCATCATCCTATGAGAAGAAAGAAGTATCACAATTTATCTTTACCATGCAGATCTCTAAATGGATTCTTCATAAAGTTCATAAGAATTTAGCACATGTTTTGCTTTGTGGAAAAGACCTAAGAGGAACTGAAAGGGAAGTAATAGCTTCAAAACATACTGGTTCTTGTCTTACGTCTAACATCGAAAATGCTGACATTGAAAATTCTTATGCATTTCAGAGAGAGTCTTCGGTGAAACTTCATATTCATCTGTATGAATGAAATAGTCACATGTACTCCCTCACCTGTGATATCTAGAAAGAAACAATATGGTTCATTACTTCCACATACACTTTCAAAATTAGTAGTTTCAACCATTATGGAATCAAATAGATCTGGGGTTGAATCCTGAAGGTATCATTTAGAAGCTGAGTATTCTTGGGCAATTTGCTAAGCCTCAAGTTTTTTTTCTCTGCAAAACACCAATTTCTGTTTGTGGCATAAAAATGAGATAACACATATAAAGTGTCCAGAACAGTGAGTGCTCTGTGAATTACAATTATAACATGAGCTCCATGAGAACGGAAGGATGTCTGCTTTGTTCACCTTTTCCAGTGGTACAGCCGGCTCTGGCCAGCGCTCTGCCCTGTGACATGGTTTGTCAAGTAGAAATCACTTGGTTTGACTTCCCTACCCTTTACCCCTCTGTTCATTACTAATAGGGAATGAATCGTTTAAAGACAAAAACAAAACAAAAACAAAATCAGAGATATAACCACTGTATAGGTCACTGACCTCTGGTAAATCGAAAGTTAGGGCCATGGATTATAGACAAGCACAGGAGTGGGAGAATCACTGACCACAAGTGGAGTGCTTTAAGTAGTGCTAACGTGTTAAGGACCCTACTTCGGTGACCTTCGGATACAGTGAAAATTGTCTAACACACTAACAAATGAATCGGATCTTAGGAGACCCCTGTGGATTAGCTACTGTAATTCAGCCTGGACGAGGAATGAGAAAGAGGTTCTAGAGGATTTTCCCTAGGCCACTCAGTGACCAAATCAAAGTCACAATCACATTGGCTGATTCCCCTCTTCACTTCCACACACGTTTGCCTCCCAGATTGAGAGCGAGTTTGGTTAGTGGCAAAAAGCAACGCTGGAAAACAAGGTGTATAACGTGTTCTCAGTCATCCTTCTGGGATTCCAGGCTGAGTTTACAACAGCCCAGAAGACATCTCCAGGTCAGTGACCAAAGCCTCCCCAGCCCCCTGGACAGCTGAGCAGCCGCTGCTGAGGAAGACACAATTCTGCCACTTTCCTACAAGTGTGTGGAAGATGGTGCAGCAGACACTGTTGATGACAAGACTGCCCAGTCCCCAAATCTCACCGGGCCTAGGCCTCCTCAGCCATCTCCTGGGACACCAGCCAGTCACTGGGTCTCTACGTAGGATATGCACAAAACCAGGCAAAAAGACTCAAACTCCAAAACAAAACCACGGTAGCCCAACTTTCTCTAATCACACAGAGTTAATATGGCTGTTACTAAAGATAAAGCCAGGAAGACACAAGTCTGATAAGGCTTAAAAGCAGAAGAGAGAGTCCGGGAGATTTGCAGAGGGGACCAGACCATAAACACAGAACCTGCTGATAAATACATTTTCTGGGGGTGGCACCTGTGGCTCAAAGGAGTAGGGCCCCGGCCCCACATGCCGGAAGTGGGGGGTTCAAACCCAGACCCAGACAGAAACTGGTCTGTAACATGAGTTCACATTGAGACCACATTGACTGCTTTCGTTTCTCTCCACTCTTGTGGGAGGGAAGACAGAGGGGGTAGGAAATGAGAGGGGATAGCGAGAAGCATCGCCCCAAACACAGCTCAGCCTCCAACGAGCTTCTGTTCTTTACATGCTAATATTAAGAAAGTATCTTTTATCCTGTGGAAGTCAGGTTCACTACAACCAGGGTCTGTTTGTGGCTTAAAGAGAAGCTAAATTGAATTAGATACGTGGGTTTTGTTTAATTTCCAGAGCATACCAAATAACTTCAATGGATCACAGAGGGCTGAATGCTTGTTCTTGAGAAGTTGATGTGTACATGTGCATAAAATGTATATTGGAAGTGTATTAATACAATTCTATCTCAACAGATTTCATCCTTAAATGCTAGATATACTTGTTTAATCTCCCCTTTTAAAAGTAGAAAAGGTTAGATTATAACATCAGGTTAGCTCTCTTTGAAGCAGGTAATAATTAAGTTGATTCACTGTTGCAATTACTGTCAAATCCCCCTTAATTACCAGAGATTTTATAGCAGCTTCATTATATGTCTGCTGTAATGCATCGTGGCCCTAAGGAGAAGTGTTGCAGGAAATTCTGCATAGCATGGGTAATTCTAACCTGCAGTTACAGCTTCCAGCAAAAGCTCCTGCACTAAATTTATCTTTTTCTGACATTTTTCCCTGTTACTCAAGCAGTTAAACCGAGGTAACATTACTAAAATACCTACCTAACTTTGAAAGTTAGAATTGATTTCTCCATAGACATTAAAAAAAAAAAAAATGAAGAAAGGATAAATTAGCCTTTAATTATTGCTGAAAAAGCACTAAATTATGTTTAATAATGAATTTAGATTATGACATTCAAATAGATGTAAGATCTATGTATCTAAATCACAAATATATCTTACGTTTCTATTTCTGTGGATATTGCTTATATGATAAGCAAGACAAAAAATTATTACTGAATCTTCCACAGATCATCTAAAAAGAATAGTCAAATGCTTTTTATTTATCAATAATGTTCTAATTTATTAATTTCAAAATAATCACTTCTTGAAAGGTCATTTTTAAGTTTCCCTACCACTGCTTGTTGTCATTGGGAAAAGCTTTACAAATCCAAGCCTGTTTAAATTGAGTAAAGTTCAAAACAGATAACTGAATGTCTCTCCCAGATCCCTTTTTAACCAAGACATTTACTCCGTATAATATATCAGATTCAGAAAGGGCCGCAGTGTCAGCGACACTATTGACAGCTGTGTTCACAGCTAAGGGCCTGGCTTTGTACAGCAATACAGTTATTAAATTTCTCCAGAGACCATGACTCATTAATCAAATATTCATACATCTCTGTAAATACACACTGAACAGAGAATACCCTCAGAGCCAAGCATCCCAATACAAGTGCTCTTTCATGCAACACTGACAAAGTCCTGAGAACATGTGGGGAGTTTTGCATTTGTGATGCACTGTGTACTCTCTAAGACCCATTTCCTAAAATCAGAACACAAATGATCTCACTGATCGCAAGTGTTAGAGGGTTACAATTAAAATTATTCCATGGTTGCTTCACAGCATCTTTTTTTAAAACGAGGACAGTGAATCAATTCTTCTGTTCTTTGTTTACCATCAAACAAGTAATTTTTTCCCAGGCGGATGAAGAAACCCAGGGCCATGCTCCTATTAATACAAGAATTTGTATTAGCATGAAAACATCAAATCACTACTCAAACTAGGGAGGCCAAATAACTTAGCATATTAGCAGACGTGAACTTGCTATATTTTGCAAAGTCCTCAGTCTGTTTTATACCGCGGGGAGTTTCCCCCTCTTGCACAGTCACAAAAGGCCTTTCTCAGTTGCAGTCTCTGGAAAATTGGGGTCTGAAGGCCGGGCAAGTAGAGACAGCTCAAAATGTCTCCTCAGAAGGCTACTAAGGTCAGGCTCCTCACCTCGGGGTGGGCAGGACGTCCTGTGGGAAGGGAAGAGAGAAAAGAAGCATCTTACATAAACGTCCCCTCTGTCTGGCAGTTTCTGAAACAATGCCACTAAAACGCGAGGGAATCTTTGTCAAGCACCACCTCATCTCTTCCAGTGCCCTCCAGCCGGCCTCCCACACTGCTACCTCTTTAACCTGTTTTCCAAATCCTTTCCACAATTAGACCCAAGCCTTCCCTTCCACAGCCTCCCTGCCTCCATGTCCACCCAGCCCAGTTCTCCTTCTCCACTCACTCGGCCATTTGCTCTACCGTCTTCCTCTCAGTCTTTCGGACCACCTAATTCAAAACGATGCAGGTGCCAGGCACCGTGGCTCACACCTGTATTCCCAGCACCCTGGGAGGCCAAGGCAGGTGGATGGAGACCAGCCTGAGCCAGAGCAAGACCCCCCGTTTCTAAAAACAGCCAGGGGTTGTGGTGGGCACCTGTAGTCCCAGCTACTCCAGAGGCTGAGGCAAGAGGATCACTTGAGCCCAAGAGTTTGAGATTGCTGTGAATTGCGACGCTATGGCACTCTACCAAGGGTGACTCTGTCTCAAAAAAAAAAAAAAAAAAAAGCCAGAACAAAGCAATACAAAAACAACCTGACGCAGGGAAAACGCCAACAGGCTTTGGAATCAGGGGAAGTTTAGACCTGCAAGTTACCATCTATGCTAACTCGGCAGGTGGGATGTATGAGATCCCCAATTTCTTCACTTGTAAAGCAGAGATAAGAATATCTACTTCCCAGAATTTTTGTGAAGACTAAATTAAATGATACCTATTTTATAAAATACATGGTAAGCACCCAACTTAAGTGGTATTGTTTGCCATTGGAATCATCCTGGCAATCATCAATCTTCTATCTCAAAATACTGATTCAAACTTTTCTTTTTCCTGCTAAGACTAATTCCCTCCTAAATTTAATCAGCAAAGAGATTTTTAAGTCCCTCTGAATCAGGTAGCTTTGCACTCCAGGTCCCCAGTGCTGGCTCTGGCTTCATATCCTCTCCTACGGAGGCTTCTATCACCTACTTCAAATATTTGAAATGTTCCAACTCCAGATTTCGGCCCAAAGATTCTGCTTTTCCTATCAGTTGCACGACCTTCGATCACTCTATTTCTCATACTCCCTCACTTTAAATCCTTTGGAAGTCCGGTAAGTCCTATGATCTTCTCAGAAAAATGTGTTTAAACATAAATGAAAATGCATATGGCTAAAGGAAACAGTTACTAAAATATTTTTTTTAATTTGTGGCCCATAGTAATATATTTACTTATTTATCAACACATTAATAAACCCTAGCAAGTCCTACCATCATTTCAAAGCAGTGTAAATATTTCAAGATACACGTCATGTTTTAGTTAGATGCTAATAAAACTAAAGACATGAATTTTTTCTAGCCCAAGTTCATGGATCCCTAAATTCTATTCATGGGTTCATCAGGTTAAGAACCCCTGCATTAAATTACTTGCTGTTTCTCAGCCCCATCTAAATTCACTAAGTAGCCTATATCCACAGAATCTATGGAATTCTATCTGTATCTTACACATACATTTGTATGTAAGAGGAGGACTTAAGAAATTATATTCCAATTTTATTTTATTTTTACCTTTTAATTTCAGAATATATATTCCAATTTTAAATCTTCATTTTTAAAAGTGCTGAAGATAAACCCGAGTCCTTCTCACGTCTATCCCTCTGTTTTTTTCCGTCATAGCATCCTTCCTCCCATGTCACTGCCAAGCATCCGCCTACGCAGGTATAAATTTCAGCCTGACAGCGGCAACCTTCAGTAATCTGGCCTCAACACAGGTTTCAGTATTATCGTCCACATCACTCCCTTACTGAATTCCAGCAGTGCCCCCCGGTCAGTGTAACAACCAGAACAACAAGCACATGGGAAGATGCTTGACATCATTACAGTTACTAGGAAAATGAAAACCAAACCCTCAATAAGGTACCCCTTCATCCTAGCAAGTAATAAGACAGACAATAACAAGGGCCAGTGAGAAAGCAGAAAAACTTCAAACAGTCATGCATCGTGGGTAGGACTGTGAAATGGTGCAGCCCCTTTGAAAAACAGTCCGGTAGTTCCTCAAACAGTTAAACATAAAGTTAGCACGTGACCAGCAATTCCACGCCTAGGTATATACCCGGGAGAAAGCTGAAAATTTGCCCACAAAATCATGTGCATACATGTTCATAGCAGCATTTTCACAGTGGCCCAAAAGTCGGGAAAAATCCAAAGTCCATCAATTGATGAGTAAAGAAAATAGGGTATATCCAGCTAATGGAATATTAGTCAGTCACAAAAAATAACAAAGTGATGATACAGGCAACAACATGGATGAACATTGAAAAACATTATTCAAAGTGAAAGGAGTAAGGCACCAAGGCCGTGTTTATGTAATCCCATCCAGATGAATGTCTGCAGCAGGCGAAGCACACGGGCAGCAAGTAGGTTAGTGGCTGCCAGGGCTGGGGGTGGAAAGTAGAGGGCTGCAGGAAGGGGTGTCGGTCAATAGGCACAGGGCTTCTTTTTAGGGTAATGATAATGTTCTGGAATTTGGTAATGGCGTGTTGCACAACTCTGTGAATATAATAAAAACTCGTGAAACGTGCACTCAAAAGGGCAGATTGTCTAGTATGGGAAATATTCTATACCTCAACAAAGCTATCATTTAAAAAAGAAAACCACAGGATAACACTTCAGACTGTACAAACAGACATTAGAAAAGATGTACGCAATCTGACACGCCTAAACCACTGTAAATATCATGAAGTTTAAACGTTTGAACACATCTTACAAGGACACACTTTGAGTTCTGAGTTCTTTGATGCTGTCTGCCAGCTAATATTACAGCCTTTGTATAGCAGCTTATGCTTTTATTGGACTTTATATTTCATTTCCCCTTATTTTGTAAACATAGTTAGGAAACAGAAAAATCAAAGGCTGAAATTAGTGACAAGAAATGTAGGTCTCAGGGTTTAATTTAATTAATTAGAGATAGAAATAATAATTAGCCTCAATGAAATGCTCAATCAACTGTATATTCTGCTATAGGTTAACTTTAAGTCAATCGCATTTTCTATAAGAGAACAAAAATAAAGGACATCTATGAAATGATGGAAGTACATCATTAAGATCATGTCAGGCCCATACAATTAAAAGTAATTTTATGGGCTTGGTGCCTGTAGCTCAAGTGGCTAAGGTGCCAGCCACATACACTAGAGCTGTAAGGTTCATATCCAGCCCGGGTCTGCCAAACAACAATGACAGCTACAACCAAAAAATGGCCGGGCGTTGTGGTGGGCACCTGGAGTCCCAGCTACTTGGGAGGCTGAGGCAGGAGAATCGCTTGAGACCAGGAGTTAGAGGTTGCTGTGAGATGTAATGTCACAACACTCTACCCAGGGCGACAGCTTGAGGCTCTGCCTAAAAAAAAAAAGTAATTTTATGTTTTAAATGTTTTTATATTTTAAACACATAACATTTTAAAACTTCTATTGTTCAGTTCCTTCACACTCCGCTGTCCACAAGTGTCTCTGCAGGTACAGATATGGGCTGGTCCGGCAGCCCCAAGTCTGGCCCAATGGCAGGTGAGGTTTACGAGCCAGTCACATGTCACAGGAAGGACTACCCTGCAAGCCAGAGGCGTAGAACAATGTCAGTAAATAAATCAGAATATGAAAGACTGAACCAGTGGTGGCCCTTTTCTTCAAATAGTTAAGCAAATAAATAGGAATCAAAATTCAATCTACTGAACATGTGATGTGCACATGAATCTCAAACAGAAGGGAGTATAGAAAAGGAAAATGATAGGTTGAAGAATAAGAATGGGTAGATTTTTTTCTATGATACCTATTTAAAGGATGAATTTATCTATACGCCCATTGAAACCCTCTGCTCTACCTAGACTGCTGACTTTCTTGATCTGTCCCATTATGCTGACGATCCACGTTTTAGGGCTCATATTTATCATCCCATCATTCACAGATCTAATTCCCAACCCTAGAGTCATTAGCTATATTTTTAATGCAAGTGAACTGGTCATAGCAGTGCTGAAAACATCAGCACCAGAGATACCACACTGCACAAAACCAAGGAGCACCATCCTACAGCATGGCAGCCCCGGGTCCACCGTCTGTTACTGGTATTTACTTTCTTCCAGTGTCCACACCCCATTTTAAATCATCCCAGTCTGCAAGCCTTTTGTTTAGAGACAGAGTTTCACTATGTCGCCCTGGGTAGAGTGCCGTGGAGTCACAGCTCACAACAACCTCAAACTTTTGGGCTTAAGCGATTCTCTCGCCTCAGTCTCCCAAGTAACTGGGACTACAGGCGCCCACCAGACCACCCTGCTATTTTTTTGTTGCAGTTGCCTTTGTTGTTTGGCAGGCCCAAGCTGGATTCGAACCCGCCTGCTCCGGTGTATGTGGCTGGCCGCTGAGCTACAGGTGCAGAGCCTGCAAGCTTTTAATTCATGTATTTTTATCTGTGTCAGTTTACCATGGTGTGTTTGTGCCTAGATACCCTCAAAACTTAATGCCAATAATTTTCTCATCCTTTTGTCATCAGACTTTTATTGGATTCCCAACTTACTTTTGTTTACCCTTCCTGCTTACAAAACAACCTTTTCAAACCTATAAAATCTCAATTAATTTGTATATTAAAATAAATAGTTATAATTATTAATTTATTTTTAAATAATTCAAATGAAGGTAATTCTTTGCAGAATACTTTTTTATGATTCACCCTTAGTTTAAAACCTTGGAAGACTGGGTTTCTAAATTTCTAGAGAAATTGCTTAGAGGATAGCACGCTGAAGAAGTAATTTTTCTACCTAATAACATGTATTCTCCACATTTAACATATTTTTCTTATCATTGTGAGAGAATAAGCGAGATTTTATAACTGTAGCTGTGAATGTTTTGGGCCATTGCTTGCCACCAATAATGTCAAGGAAGACTGTAAAAAAGAGGAAAATGCTAACTCAGAAATGTGTCTGCAATACCAATTCTAAATATAATATTTTTCAAAGTTTATAGGCAAGGAAAAAAGTCTTTAAATAACCATGATAGCCACACAAAAAATGCTTAAGATTTTAAAACTGACTAAAGATTCAAACTATAAAGTGATATAAAATTTATATTTTAGAATCAATAGGATGTTTCCAATTTTTCCTGGTCTGCTGTTTTACCTTTTCCATTCTGTACCTTCAGAGGACTCGGTGCAAATGCTCTAGTGAATAGAATTATTGAATCGTAGTTGACTGATAATACCAAGGCTTAATAAATATCACGTGATATTTACTCTCCTACTAGAGTTTTTTGAAAGGCATTTGCTCTTCTTTTTATAGAAAATAATAATCTCTATCCTATCCCAGAAATTGCCTCTATCTTATATTCTGGTTATCTTGCTTCTATCTGACCATTATTTTAAATTCTCAGTTTCTTCCTCACCTATGTCTGCTTAAATAATTCATAGAGTGATATTTTCAAATTATTTTTATCATTATCTGTCCTTCCTCTTGTTTCTCAATTTTAGAAGATCCTTTATAGTTTTTTCATGGTTATATAGGAATACACAGTCAAAAAGACTTATATGGCAAATGAAGACTATGGAAGACGATCTGTGATAAAACACAAAAATGAAACTTCTTCCTAGCAGGAAGAAATTAGAGAAAAAGAAACAACAACAACAACAACAAAAGCTGAATTAGTGTGATTTGACCAGGACTAACGTGCTTTCTGGCACCAAGTACTAGGAGGGTTACTAGAGATCTCTAAAAAAAAATAGCAATTTCTGCTATTTTTGCTGTTCTTTTAAAAAAATTATTCTAAAAACAAGATGGAATTCACACGTGTATATTTACATATGTTTACTCTTGGATAATGTTAAATCCTAAGGTTAAAAGAACACCAAAGCGACCAAAATTTTTAATCCTCTAAAGTAGTCTTCTAATAATCCAGGTTTAATAAGGTTAGTTTAATATAAAAATAGAAAAATGCATACCTCGGGAATTTTTTTGATACCTTTATACTATAAAGGACCACATCATTCTCTTTTTCAGCAAATGATGACTCTTAATTGACTGCCTGCTGGTAGTTAACACACTGACAAAGGTAACTCAAAGTGTCAATCTTATGAAGAGGAGAGAAAAGAAACTTCACCATCCAAAAGTTACATCAAGATTTATAAAAATTCATTTCTGAAATGTTAATGGTAAAACCCAGCATCTCAATATTAATGTCTTAAAGAAGGACCCTCCTATCATAACTCCAAAAGAACATTTATCTTAGAATCTTGTCCTTTGTTCCAGGCTGAAAGAGATCAGCCCTAAACTTTATTGACTGAGTTTACTAGCTGTCACAACTTGAAATGAAATCTGTGTCGAAGTCTGAAACCGAGCTACACAGTACCTTTATTCTCAATCGAGTAAGATACTTCATTTGCTGCTTCCTCGATAAAAGATTAGTGTAACTTTTGGCTGGTCTTCTGCTGAAGTTCAGTTAGCAGGCAAGATAAATTCATCAGCTTCTCAATTTCCATGCATGCATTCTTTCATTCATATATATCATTGAGCAACTTTTTATGTGCATATTACGCTAAGAATTTCTAACATTTATTCCCAATCATGAGGATGATTGTATTATGTGTTTTGTTTGTACAATACACTGAGTGTTTTCAATATCATTCAACGTAAAGGAAGTTTCTGCCTCTTCTCACATTAACTTTGCCCAGGTGTAATTTTGTCTTATTCCAAAATCCTACTTAAAAATGATCCTAAAATAAGTGGAGAAAATAAAAATGCTATCCTGTAGCTCTAAGTTTTCATACAGTTATAAGAATATTTACAATCAGTTGTGATCCATTTGAAAGGAAGGTGCTCTCATCTGACATGTTTCTTACAGAGCCCCATGGACGTTGCCGTTGTGTAGGGACTGTGGGGGACAGTCACGTAGATGGGGGACCGTGGTGTCCAGCACTGCATAACACCGGCTTCCTGCACCTTACTGCTTTGACATTCTAGGAAAATTAGTATTAGGCTTAATTTGTCCAGATTTTATGTAGGGTAAAGGAAAATTTTAGATTTTAGACTATTTACTTCTCACTGGGAAATGTCAAACCTGATTTCTTTCATCAGGCAATCTGCCCACCCTCCATTTCAAGTTTACATGCAACTTTCTGTTGGAGGAGAGCCATGACTTTAGATGATATACAATTCTATCTCTTTATAAGTCACCTTTCTACACTGAAACACAGAAGTTCCATACAAAATTTAACATTTTCTTTCAGAGCCATGTTATATGCCTTTATTATAAATAAACAATCCATTTGGGACTAATCTGTCAAATGAAAGGATTAAAATAATCCCAACATTAAAACCAAAACAAAAGCATTTTATCTTCTCACATCTTTATTATTTATTTTATAATCCTGGCTCTTGTACTTTTTTTTTTTTTTTTAATCACAAATTTGCCTTCAAGTAACACATAATACACTTAAGGTAGGTTCACCTTCCAGAGGGTCCCAGTTTTTCAACACCACTACACTGCTTCATACAAACAGCCAAAATAATGACACAGAGGAACACCTGGCAATGTCTTTCCTGGTACTTTAGATTTTAAAACTGTGTAATATGTTGAGTTTCCATAAAATTTCACTTTTGTGACAGGAAACAAACCCTACTACTATTTTATAATTGCCTTTATCTGATTTGATTGGATGAAGTTATTAATAACATAACCTTTAAATTTATGGGGGAAACCAGTACTTTATACTCACTCCTTACAGAAGGCTCTACAACAAGCCTAATGAAGAGTCATTATAAAATCATACTGCCAAGTATGTATTTTGATGTATAATTCTGCTTATATAGCCGTGTGCATATCACACACTGCTTAATTATCAAGATATATCCAGAAGCATCCTTTGGTTATGTGAACTGCAGGCGAGGCAGCACTAAAGATTCGTTCTCTGGTCTTCTGGCCATCAATACAAGCTGAGATTTTTGAAACTATTTGATGATTCTGGTATTTGGGGACAGGGGACCTATATCATAAAATTTCGAGGAGACAAATGGGCTCAGGTGAAAGACTTTGAAGATAAAAGGCTGATAGTTAAGGTACAGTTACCATTAGCAAGTTGTAGAGAGATAGGGAAGCAATGAGAATTTATTAGAGAGCAAGATTCATTAAATCATTTCTCCTGTAGAAAAATATTTCACACGTGCATATTTTCAAATGCTCTTTTCATAAAGAACATAGAAAATTAAAGAACATGTAAGATATTTGTGAAAATAAGCAGTTTCAAGTATACTTGTTTCTCATTTCTCTTCATTTTTCCTCTTTCAAAGGAGTTCTTCTCATCAAGCACAATTGTGCTAATCTTTAAAGCAACACAAACTCTTCTGTGCTAAATCTTTTTAATCTTTTCTTTTCATCCTCTGAGAAAAGGTCTTCATTGGTTGTAGTAGATGTAAAATCATAGTCTCTGGAATGACCATTTACAAAAGAAAATAAGGGATATTTCTCCTTAGAGGAAATTCTCAGCATCTGTAACAAAGCACAGAAGAATCGCTCACTAGATGCAGAGTGCACACCGGGGCCACACCCCAGCCTCTTCCGTCAGGCTCCTTTCACCCAGTGCTATTTTAACTGTTCTGGCTAAAAGACAAACTGATTAGCATTGAATAATTTATCCATGGGTAAAATACATACTTATCCATTTAAGACTAGCTCATCAAAATTAAATATATGCTCACTCCCACCCTCCAGTCACCCAAAAACAAGTCTTCCGGCCATTTTTATTAAAGAATGACACTGTGATTTCTTTTGAGAGTAATAGACAATGAAACAAAATGGTATCACTGACTGAGGTAAAATATTGTGAAAGACTATTTGGTAGCCTGACATATACAAAAGCCTTAAAGTGAGTCAGAAGGTCCATTCTAATCTCAACTCTGCAACTTAGCTCAATGAGACCTTGAACAAATCACCCTACCCGGGTAGCGTCTATAAAACAAGGCAGAAGATGCCATTTCCCTATCTCAGAGAATTGTTAAGATCAAAAGCAATTAATATAAAGTTTTTTCCAAAAATTAAGTCTGATTTTTTCAGACTCCTATATTAAAAAAAATTTTGATTGAATCTTTCTATACTAATATAGCAAACATAGTAGTATTCTCATACATAGTATTAGGTTATTAAGTGTGAAATGTCCAACTTCCTTTAAGTAGTAAGTTTGACATTGATATCTCTAACATTTCACTTTAATTTTTTGTTTTGTATGATTTTATGTACATCTTCATTCTTTCAAATGGGTGTTTGGATTGTGATTACTTCTTACATATATATTTTTAGAGCATTTTTTGTGAAATCGTGGATAAGTCAAAAATTCACGTTATTTTTGAATGTGAATCCCATCAAGGCACCAACGCAGCACAGACAGCTGGAAATGTCAGTGACAGGGTTGGGAAGGATGTGCTGATGAATGTACAGTATGTACAGATTGGAAAAATTCCATTCTGGTGATTTTAATCTTGAAAATGAACCACGTGGGTGACCTGAGACCACAGTGGATAATGATGAGCTACAAGCTTTAGTAGAAGTGAATCCATTTCAACCTACATGTGAATTAGCAGCAAAGTTTGACGTTACTATTCCAACAACACTGGGCCATTTGAAACAAATCAGCAAAGTAAAGAAGCTGGATAGATGGGTTCTGCATGAATTAAATGAGCATCAGTAGAGAAACTGTCTTGAAGCTTGCCTTTCTTTGCTGTCGTGACCATTTCTATACCGTGTTGCTACACGTGATGAAAAATGGATTCCTTTTGACAACTGCAAGCATTGGACAAAATGGACGGATGAAAAAGAAGTTTCAAAACACAGTCCAAAACCAAATATTCATCAAAAAAGCTAATGGTGTCTGTTTGGTGGCCAGCGCTGGTATTATCCACTATAGCTTCATGCGATCTGATCAATCCATTACAGTGGCTGTCCACTGCAACTACTGGACAAAATAATGAGGATGCTTGTGATGAAGCTCCTGAGACTGTTCAATGCAGATAGGCCAATCCTCTTGCAAGACAATGCTTGACTACATGTTGCACAAACAAGGCTGCTCAAACTACAGAAGCCGGACTTAGAAACTCCCTGCCATCCAGAATATTCACCAGGCCTTGCATCAGCTGTCTACCACTTCTTCCAGGCTTTGGATTACTTCTTGCAAGGAAAAATATTCAATTCTCAACAAGCTATGGAAAACCCCTTTCATGACTTCATCACCATTCTCTCTCTAGGCTTCTTCACTGCTGGTATAAACGAGCTACCATAAAGATGGCAAAACTGTGTTGACAGTTTAGACACATACTTTGATTAATTGTACTGCCTCTTGAGATATATTGAACTAAACCTTGGATTTGGATTTAGACATTTCGTATTTGATGACCTAAATATATTTGTCAAAACCCTCAGAATAGCGAACCTTAATGTAAACTATGGAGTTTGAGTGATAAAGACGTGTCAAGGCAGGTTCATCAACTGTAACGGAGGAACCACTCTGGTGCGGGACGCTGGCAGCAGGTGGGGGCTATATAACAACTCCCTGCACTTCCCACTCAATTCTGCTATGAATCTCCACCTCCACTAAGAATACATCCTAAAGGGGAGCTGAGTAGAGAAATAAAGTAAGTGATAACTTAGCAGAACATAAACATAATATGAAAAAGAAGTAACTTTAAGACAAAAATGAAAATGCCAAAGGAGACTTTAGAAAGTATCTAGTTCACGCTCACTTTCTAAATGGCAAAATTCAGACACAGAATTTAAATGACTTTCACAAGATGGCATATAAACAGTAGCAGCAATAACAAAAAGAGATAAAATGACAATCAATTACTGGGATATGAGACATCAGTGACTTATTAATATGCCTTTCAAAACACTTTTCAGAGCTCTGAGCCCAAATGAAAAAAATTTTTCCTCTTTGTTGAGACAGACTCTCACTCTAATGCCCAGCCTAGAGTGCCATGGTGTCAGCCTAGCTCACAGCAACCTCAGACTCTTGGGCTCAAGTGATCCTCATGAGTACCTGGGACTATTGGTGCCTGCCACCATCCTGGCTAGCTTATCTATTTTTGGTAGAGACAGGGTCCCACTCTTGCTCAGGCTAATCTCAAATTCCTGAGCTCAAGCAATGCTCACACCTCAGCCTCACAAGTGCTAGGATTACAGGTATAAGCCACAGTGCGTGGCCATTTTTTATCTTTTATACCATATTTTCACTGTGTTTTTCTCACTTTAGCTATGTCTAGATACACAAACACCATTGTGTTACAATTGCCTACTGTATTCAGTATAGAACATGCTGTGCAGGTTTGTAACTAAGGAGTTAATAGGCCATATAGGTTGAATATTCCTTATCTGAAATGTTTGGGACCAGAAGTATTTCAATTTTGAATTCATATTTTGAAATATTTGGATTATACATAATTACTGATTCAGTATCCCTAATCCAATAATCTGCAATCCAAAACCCTTCAACTATTATTTCCTTTCAGTATCAGGTTGGCACTAAAAAAGTTTCCAGTTTTTAAAGAATTTTGGATTTCAGGTTTTCAGATTTAGGATACTTAACCTGTACTATATGTCATCTCGATTTGTGTAAGTATATTCTATGATGTTCACACATGATGAAACTGTCTGGAGATACATTTCTCGAAATGTGTCCCTGTCTTTAAGCAATGTATGATGAATATAATAAAGAGCATATATGGGAAAATATACTCCCGTTTTTATTTATTTATTTTATTTTATTTTTTTTTTTTTTTTTTTGCAGTTTTTGGCCGGGGCTGGATTCGAACCCACCACCTCTGGCATATGAGGCTGGCGCCCTACTCCTTTGAGCCACAGGCACCGCCCTCCCATTTTTATCACAAGAGCTCACATAGTTGAAGGAAGCTAAATATGCAAGTGACGTTACTGCATTCTATTTCCTCACTGCACAATCTTAAATCCCAGTGCCCCAACTTTTACTCTCACTGTCCTTAAAACTCTCTTCTAGCCCTCAAATAAAAAGGCCTTCTATTAGTTCCCATTCTCTTATTTCTTCTTCTTATTTCTACAAGAATCAACACTGCTGAGCATTTCTTTCTTAAAATGCTACTGCCTTGATTTTTCTAATATTTTGCTTTCTTGTTTCTCCTTCTATTTTCTGAATAATTTATCCTCTACTTTCTCCTTCATTGATTCCACTTTTACCATTCCAAAATACAGACAAAAATCAATTATTGATGCTTTATCTCTATATATTAACTCACTCTACATTATCTCCCTTAAAATGTTGTCTGCTCCTAGTTTCAATAATTTCTCTGCTAGGCTTTATCATCACCCATGTTTTACAGATAGAAAGAACTGGAATGTAGAGAGGTCAGGTAACTTGTAAGGTCACAGATTTAGTAACTGACAAAGGCAGGATTTGAGCATAAGCCCTGCTGCTGGTGTAACCACTCCTGGTACTGCCTTCAGTGCTAAGTGGAGACACGATCACAGTATCAACTCAAATTCATAATACCAAACAAAATTATTCCTTCCTACCAAAATTAGCTCTCTTCAAGACTCTGTTATTTCTGTCAATGGTAACATCGTTTAAATTAATTAGGAATTGTTTTGTTACAAGTAATAAACATATACAAAGAAGTAAAAAAAAAACAAACAAAAAAAAAACCCAATCATTTTAAATAAAAGGAATGGTTTTTATAACAAAAAGTCTGACATGTTAGCTTTGGTTAATTGACATCAGACAGTTTCTACAATTCTCCTGGTCTTTCTCATAATCACAACAGGACTGTGGAAATCCCAGTGTTTACATTCAAGGCAGGGGCAGGTGCACATACGGGGAATGACAGCATCACATCTAATTCCCTTACATAGGGGAGCAAAGGCTTCTCCAGAAACTTCTAGCACATATCCACTTCTACTTCACTGACCAAACTGTAGCTAAATAAGTACAAGATTAGAAAAATGAGCATTTGGGTGGGCAATGGCTCCCCAAACATAATCAGGGTTCTCTTAGCAAAGAAGAAGGGAGAGGAGAGGCAAGATGCCAGCTGGGGCTGAAGACTGGGAGCAGAGCTGAAAAACAAGAGTGATAACTGGGGCTGGAGACCGGGAGCAGAGCTGAAAAACAAGAGTGATAACTGCCCGTCACCTCTGCTGAGGCAAGCTGTGACTCCCAGAAAGCAAATACAGAAAGCAGATACAAAACTGATCCCAAAGGAAAAGTGTCCACCTCCTCCTCCTAGAGTATTGTTTCTTCTTCTTCTTCTTATTTATTTTTTTTTTTTTTGGGGGGGGGGGTTCACTGTAGGTTTTCTACAAGTGAGCAGTGGACTGAGGACCTCTTGTCTCACCCCATGGGAGAGAGTTGCAGAAAGTGGGTACTACTTATCCAGAGGGACCCTGCTGTGACCCTGAACATTCTCTTCCCAGGCATGAAAGTTGAAATAACGTTTTCCCTACCATGTTGAACTTCCAGTCCACCATTCCCACCTCGCCTGATGGTCCAGAAGCCTAAACCCTGCAGAGACTGGAATGTCTGTAGTTCACTGACAGGTCTGGGCACTGCAAGGGCCATGGGGGCTGTGGTAGAAAAGTTACACTGTCACAGTGAGCCCAGCAGTAGTGCAGACAAAAGGGGGAGGCTGTTGGGCTTGGCTCTGTGAAAGTGCAAACCAGCTGCAGGAGGCTTGCGAGCTATGCACCCCAGCCTGCCAGAACCGAGTGCACAGCGCCCCACCCAGCCAGAGCCACTCACTTTGAGCCCCACCCTGCCAGAGCCACCAGGCGTCCCACCCTGCCAGAATCACAGGCAGTGCACCCCACCCTGCTGCTGGAGCCATGTGCCCCATGCTCCTGGAGTGGCTGCTACAGTCATCTCCCTGGCCATAGGAGCCACCTGGGAGCTGCGCACGGATATCTCCCACGAACATTCAGCAACACTAGAGGATCCCGCCATGGTCTAATCTTGGAGAGACACTTCCCCAACTCTGAGGACTGCCAGAGGAAGCCAGACGTCGCCTTACAGGGACACCAGTGCTGCTGAGTGGCTGGGGCAAAGGCGCAGTGGCTGAGGGAGAAAATCATTTGCTGACTTGTTATCCTCAGGTTTGAACTGAGCTCAGGTGAACACTCTCCTGTTGTCATTGAGACCCCAAGGCAGGCAGGCCTCAGCTCCCCCAGCCATCAGATGGCGGAGGGTGGTGGCTGGCCAAGGAGGCATTGACTTTCTTTTGACTCTGGCAGACGCAAAGCCCTGGCACATCTGCTTATTGGAGGGAGCAGGACCACAGCCCCGAGGGGTTACCAGCGACTAGGCATGAAAGAGATGCAAGGTGGGGAAAGAGATACCAGACGCCTGGTCCACCTCTGCTACTGGGAGCACCTTTCTGACTCCACAGAGCACTGGAGTGAGCCACATTTGAGCAGCCAGTAGCCCTCTGCTATCTAGTTGCGGGAGACCTATCTCTGACTTGAGAGTTGGTACTGACTGGATCAATTGGTTTGGAACTCCTAACCTGGGCCAATCACCCAACGACCCCCTCACGTGGTACCCTGGTTGTGTGGCAACAAGAAAGGTTGATTTTCCTTTCCCAGTTATTGCCCACGGGAGTGGGGTCTTAGTTACTTGTATTTCTCCACAGCTGAGACTTCAACCCAGAGTCACTGATCCACTAGGATGGGAAAAAGAGCCACCTAACCCCACCACACCAAGTTCCTTGGGGCCTCAGGCTATAATACTATACGGGTCCTTTGAAAAGCTGTAGGGGAAAAAGTTATAGTCATCAGTCCGAGATCATTGGCAAAGGGTTGGTTAACCACACATATCGGAGTCCCCAATCCAATTTCACCTTACCTGCCCATCTAGCCAAACGGTGAAAAATAATCATGGGGCGGAATCAGCAGAAAAACTCTGGCAACATGAATAATCAGAGTAGATCAAATTCCCCAAGAAATGACAAAACAGACACACCAGATGATCCCATTCATAAACAAATGGCTGAGATGTCAGAAATTGAGTTCCGAATTTGGATGGCAAATAAGATCAACAGAATAGAGGCAAAGATGAAATTAGAATTTCAAGGAGTAATTCAAAAGTTGTCTCAATAATTCAATGAATTCAAAGACAAAATCACCAAAGATTTGTCACATTGAAGCAAGAACTTGCAGCCCTCAAAGATCCGAGAAATACGGTAGAATCCCTCTGTAACAGAATAGATCAGGCAGAAGAAAAGATCTCTGACATGGAAGACAAAACTTTTGAATGCTCCCAAACATTCAAAGAGGAAGAGAAGTGGAAAGCAAAAACAGATCATCCTCTCAGAGAGCCCTGGGATAATTCGAAGAAAACTAATATTCGCCTTATAGAAATTCCTGAAGGTGACAAGGTTGCTTTGAAAAGCACAGATGCTCTACAGCAAGACATAATAGAGGAGAACTTCCCAAACATGGCAAGAGATTCTAAAATTCAGATAGAAGACAGTTTCAGAACCCCAGCACAACTTAACCCAAATAAACCATCTCCTAGACACATTATAATTAACCTTGTCAAAGTTAATATGAAGGAGAAAATTCTGAAAGCAGCCACACATAAGAAAACCATAACCTACAAGGGGAAGAATATTAGAATGACTGCAGGTATCTCTGCTGAAACCTTTCAAGCTATAAGAGGGTAGTCATCAACCTTTAATCTCCTAAAACAAAAAAACTTTCAACCCAGGATCCTGTATCCAGCTAAACTGAGTTTCATTTATGATGGAGAAATTAAATATTTCAATGACATTCACATGTTGAAGAAATTTGCCATCACTAAACCAGCTCTCCAGGATAGTCTCAGGCCTATCCTCCATAATGACCAGCAGAATCCTCTACCACCAAAGTAAACTCACTCAGAAACTTTTGCTCAAACTCCAACTTCCACAGTGGCAAAAGGATTAAAAGTGTCCATTGGACTTTTGAAAAACTCGATACCCAAAATTCTACCAGGCTTATCAATACTCTCAATTAATGTGAATGGCTTGAATTGTCCTCTAAAGAGGAAGAGGTTGGCTGACTGGATACAAAAACTCAGGCCAAATATCTGCTGAATATAAGAATCTCATGTTACCTTAAAAAATAAATATAGACTCAGTGTGAAGGGATAGTCATCTATATGTCAGGCAAATGGAAATCAGAAAAAAGCAGGTGTTGCAATTTTATTCACAGATACAATAGGCTTTCAACCAACAAAAGTAAGGAAAGATAAGAATGGTCACTTCATATTTGTTAAGGGCAACACTCAACATCATTTATGCGCCCAACCACAATGTGCCTCAATTTATAAGAGAGATTCTAACACACATGAGCAACTTGATTTCTTCTAGAACCACAATAGTTGGAGATTTTAACACCCCATTGGCAGTGTTGGATAGATCCTTCAATAAGAAACTAAGCAAAGAAATTATAGACTTACACTTAATCATTCAACATTTAGATTTAACAGACATCTAAAGAACATTTCATCCTAATAAAACTAAATACACATTCTTCTCATCAGCCCATGGAACATCCTCCAAAACTGATCACATCTTAGGTCACAAGTCTAACCTTAGCAAATTTAAAAGAATAGAAATAATTCCTTGTATATTTTTGGACCATCATGGAATTAAAGTTCAACTCAGTAACAACAGGAATCTGCATATGCATACAAAATCATGGAAACTAAATAACCTCCTGCTGAATGATCGCTGGGTCACAGATGAGATTAAGAAGGAAATTACCAAATTTTTGGAACAAAACAATAATGAAGACACAAATTACCAGAACTTCTGGAATACCACAAAGGCAGGCCTAAGAGGGAAATTTATAGCACTGCAAGCCTTCCTCAAAAGAACGGAAAGAGAGGAAGTTAATAACCTAATGGAACATCTCAAGCAACTGAAAAAGGAAGAACATTCCAACCCCAAACCCAGCAGAAGAAAGGAAATAACTAAAATTAGAGCAGAATTAAATAAAATTGAAAACAAAAGGATTACAAAACAGATCAATAAATTTAAAAAATTGTTTTTTTGAAAAGGTCAATAAAATAGATAAACCTTTGGCCAACCTAACCAGAAATAAAAGAGTAAAATCCCTAATTTCATCAATCTGAAATGATAATGGCTAAATAATAACAGACTCCTCAGAAACTCAAAAAATTCTTAATGAATCTTACAAAAAATTCTGTTCTCAGAAGAAAATCTGAAGGAAAAAGACCAATACTTGGAAACTTGCCACCTTCCTAGACTTAGCCAGAAGTGGAAAAGCCTATATCAAGTTCTGAAATAGCATCAACTATAAAAAATCTCCCCAAAAAGAAAAGCCTGGACCAGATGGCTTCACATCAGAATTCTACCAAACCTTTAAAAAGGAACTAGTACCTATATTACTTAACCTTTTCCAAAACATAGAAAAAGAAGGAATACTACCCAATATATTCTATGAAGCAAATATTACCCTAATCCCCAAACCAGGAAAAGACCCAACAAGAAAAGAAAATTAATAGACCTATATCTCCAATGAATATTGACACAACATATTCAATAAGCTCCTAGCAAACACAATCCAGCAACACATCAAACAACCACTCCCTCATGACCAGGTGGGTTTCATCCCAGGGTCCAAAGATGGTTCAATATACATAAATCTATAAATATAATACATCACATAAACAAAATAAAAAACAAAGACCATATGATTGTCTCAATTGATACAGAAAAGGGTTTTGATAACATCCAGTATCCTTTCTTGATCAGAACACTTAAGAAAATAGGTATAGAAGGAACATTTCTTAAACTGAAAAGGCCATCTACAGCAAACCCACAGCCAATATCGTATTGAATGGAGTAAAATTGAAATCATTTCCACTCAGATCAGGAACCAGGCAAGAATGCTCATTATTGCCACTGCTTTTTAACACTGTAATGAAAATCTTAGCCATTGCAATCAGGCAAGAGAAGGCAATCAAGGGGATCCAAATAGAATGAGAGGAGATCAAACTGTCACTCTTCACAGATGACATAAGTGTATATCTGGAAACCCCAGGGACTCAATTACAAAAGTCCTAGAAGTGATCAAGGAATATAGCAGCATCTCAGGATACAAAATCAACACTCACAAATCTGTAGCCTTTGTATATACCAACAATAGTCAAGCTGAAAAAACAGTCAAGGACTCTATTCCATTCACAGCAATGCCAAAGAAGATGAAATATTTGGGAGTTTACTTAAGAAAGGACATAAAGAGCTCTGTAAAGAGAACTATAAAACTCTAAGAAAAGAAGTAGCTGAAGATTTTAACAAATGGAAAAATATACCATGCTCATGGCTGGGAAGAATCAACATTGTTAAAATGTCTATACTTCCCAAGCAATCTACAGATTTAATGCAATCCGTATTAAAGTACCTTGGTCATACTTTAAAGGTCTGGAAAAATTTTTACTTTGTTTCATATGGAAACAGAAAAAAACCTCAAATAGCAAAGATATTACTCAGAAATAAAAACAAACCAGGAGGAATCATGCCACGAGATTTCAGACTATACTATAAACCTATAGTGATCAAAACAGCATGGTACTGGCACAAAAATAGAGAGGTAGATGTATGGAACAGAATTGAAAACCAAGAGATGAACCCATACACTTATTGTCATTTGATCTTTGATCAATCTATCAAAAATACAAATTGGGGGAAGACTCCCTGTTTAATAAATGGTGCTGGGTGAATTGGCTGGCAATTTGTATAAGACTGAAATTGGACCCACACCTTTCTCCTCTAACAAAAATTGACTCTCACTCATTAAAGGACTTAAACTTAAGACATGAAACTAAAAATTCTTGGAGAGAGTGAACAAGAAACACTTGAAAAAATTGGTCTTGGAAAACACTTTATGAGGAGGACCCACCCCCACCCCACCCCCGCGCAATTGAAGCAACATCAAAAATACATTACTGGGATCTGATCAAACTAAAAAGCTTCTGCACTGCCAAGAACACAGTAAGTAAAGCAAGTAGACAGCCCTCAGAATGGGAGAGAATTTTTACAGGTTACATTTCCGACAAAGGTCTAATAACCAGAATCCACAGAGAACTCAAACACATCAATAAGAAAGGAACAAGTGATCCCATTTCATTGTGGGCAAGAGACATGAACAGAAGCTTCTCTGAAGCATGGTCTACAGACACATGAAAAAATGCTCATCATCTTTAATCATCAGAGAAATGTAGAATGCAAACCAAAACCATTTTGAGATATCACCTAACTCCAGTAAGAGTAGCCCACATCAAAAAATCCCAAAACTACAGATGTTGGCATGGATATGGAGAAAAGGGAATACTTCTGCACTGCTGGTGGGAATGCAAGCTAGTACGTGCCTTCTGGAAAGAAGTTTAGATAACACTCAGGGATCTAAATGTAGACCTGCCATTTGATCCTGCAATTCCCCTACTAGATGTATATCCAAAAGACCATAAATCACTTGGCAACAAAGATATTTGCACCAGATTGTTCCTTTGCAGCTCAATTCATAATTGCAAAGTCATTGAAGAAGCCCAAGTGCTCATCAAACCATGAATGGATTAATAAATTATGGTATATGTATACCATGGAATACTATGCAGCATTAAAAATGATGGAGACTTTACCTCTTTTATGTTTACATGGATGAAGCTGGAAAATATTCTTCTTAGTAAAGTATGTCAGGAATGGAAAAAAAATCCAAAGTACTCAGTACTACTATAAAACCAATTTATAATCACTCACACTTTCATATGAGAGATGAATCACAACTATAGCCCAGGATGAAGGAGGGAAAGGGAGGGAGATAAAAAGGGAGGGGGGTGGTTCGATAGAGGGAGGGTTAATGGTGGGACCACACCTATGGAGCATATTGCAAGGGTACAAGTCAAATCTATCAAGTATTGAACACAAATATCTTAACACTGTGATTAAGTAAGTGAGGTGAAAGCTATGTTAATTAGTACGATGTAAGCACTCCAGTTTGTACAAATAATCAACACACTGAATCCCACAAGGCATAAATGTATTCATGATCTATGTATATGACTTAAAAAAAAAGAAGAGAGGTGAGTATTGAATAGGTAACCAATGTTATTTGTACACTATTGGTTTAAGAAGGTGGAAAGGTGCTTCAGCTATGTCAAATGCTTCTGTTAGAATAAGTGAGATGAAGACCGAGATTCGACCAATGGACTTAGAAATGTGGGGTCATAGTGACCTTGAACAGAAGTTTTGGTAGAGTGGTAGAGGTGAAAGCACTCAAATATTTGCTGACACAGTTGGAGCAAGATGGTTGACTAGAGACATCTCTTTACCAGCCACCAGTGGTGAGACAGGGGAGAGAGGACTTCAGCCACCTCTGGCTGGGGGAACTTACCCAGAATCATCACTCTGGGGGCACAGTGAAGCAGGAGGAGACTCTTGGAGTCAACAAAGAGGTCTGGAGCTGAGGAAGACAAGCACAGAAGGCAAGTGCTTGGGTACTGCCAAGAACTAGAGACAAGAAAGAGCTGTCCTGAAGATTCTTGGTTTTGGACTGGGCTGCTCACTGGAGCTGCCTTGGAAGGGCTTAAGTGAGCAAGTAAACTTGAACAGGGTCCAGTGGCTAGTTTTGAGTACCAGGCAGGAACAGACCACACAATCTTATTGCATGGCCAGGTGTGATGCGCCTGTTGAACTCAGGCAGCCATCCTTGGGGTGAGTTAAACATACTTGCACTCTTGAAGACACTTTGTTGTCAGAAGGCACTGTCAAGATATGCCCTTTAAAAATCTGGTGAGAGCCTCAGGATCCCAACCCTGTGGGAACTGAATGCTAACAAAGCGACTTTCATATGAGAGATGAATCACAACTATAGCCCAGGATGAAGGAGGGAAAGGGAGGGGAATAAAAGGGGGGGGTGGATCGATAGAGGGATGGTTAATGGTGGGACCACACCCTGATTGAGGACAAATAAGAAGATAGGACTGGGTCTCCTCTGAAACTAGAGAATAGCTTCTGGCCTATATCTTACAGGGCAAAACCAGAATGTGTTTTGCCTCCTAAAACCACAGCACCACATGGTGTCCAGGCAATATACTGCAATTGCTTCTTTTCTCAATTTATTTCCTTGGTTTTTGTTGTTATTTGCTTTGTTTTGTTTTGTTGGGTTGTATTTTTATTTTTTCATTTTTACTTTCTTCAATAGCAAGGGCTCCTCCATTTTTGTTATAGTTCTATAGTCTCTTTTATTCTTTCTTTTTTTACTTCTCTTTTATCTCTTTTGATAGATTTTTCTACCTTTCTCATCTTTCTAACTTTCTCATCTTTCCCACATAGATTTCTCATTCGAATACTAAGATATCCCCCTTTTCCTTCATCTTATAGAACTGCATTTTAAATTTTCTTTATTTTTATTATTTTCTTTCTTTTCTCTGAGGACAGGGAGGGGGTCACAGAATTGGTGTGGCTCAAAGAGGCCATGAGCTCATGGTGTAGGGTGTTCTTCTAGTTTTGACTATTGGAAAGATGGGATTGGGAGGGACCCACTGCAACTTACTGCTAATTTTTTTCTGTACTTGGAAGAGCTGGGGTCTTGCTTTTGTCTAGGCTAGCCAGGAGTTCCTGACCTCCAGGGAACAACCCAGCCTAGCCCCCCAGAGTGCTGAAGTTGCAAGTGTGGGTCAAGGCACCCTGCTGAATACCACCAATTCTCCTATCTCTTTCTTTCTGTCCTCCTTCTTTTTGTTTCCTTTATCTTTTTCTTTCCTTTCTCCCTTCTTCCTCTTTACCCCTCTCTTCCTTTTGGCCTTATACCAAAAAGCCACTCTAAGACCTACGCTCAGAGGTAATTTAAAGCAAAGGATGCAATGAGAGGAAAATGTAGGGGAAGGAAATGCACAAGAAAACACACATGAAGAGGAACTAACAGAAAAATTCTGGCAACATGAAATACCAGAACAGAGCACCCTCCCACAAAGGATCATGAGGTAGCTAGCAAGAGGATTCCACCTACAAAGAAATAATGAAAATGACAGAAAAGGAATTTGAAATATGGATGACAAATAAAATAAATAAAATAAAATTGATGAGAAAGTGGAAAATAATCAAAAGGAAATCAAAAAACAACCCCCCAAAATGGATAAAAGATAAGAGACTTGGTGTCTGTAGCTCAGCGGCTAGGATGCCAGCCACATACACTGGGGCTGGCAATAGATTAGGCTTCATCCCAGTGATGCGAGCCTAGTTTAACATATGCAAATCCATACATGTAATTCACCATATCAACAGAAGCAAAAACAAAGATCATATGATCCTCTCAATAGATGCAGAAAAAGAATTTGATAAAATTCAGCATCCTTTTCTAACAAGAACACTTAAGATTACAGGCATAGGTAGCACTTTTCCTATACTGATTGAGGCCATTTATGACAAACCTAGTGCTAATACCACACTGAATGGAGTAAAACTGAAAGCTTTTCCACTCAAAATTAGAACCAGACAAGAATGTCCTCTATCACCACAACTATTCAATATAGCTCTAGAAGGTCTAGCCAATGTAATCAGACAAGAAAAGGATATAAAGGGTGTCTAAATGGGGGCACAGGAGATCAAACTCTTGCTCTTTGCTGATGATATGATCTTAGAGAATCTCAGAAACTCACCCACAAGACTCCATGTGATCACTTGATCACAAGTGATCAAGAAATACAGTAACATCTCACAGTATAAAATCAACATCTACAAATCAGTAGTCTTTGTAAACACCAATAACACCCAAGTTGAGAAGCTAATTTAAGACACAATTCCTTTCATAATAGCTTCAAAGAAAATGAAATACCTAGGAATATACCTAATAAAAGAGGTGAAGAACCTCTACAAAGAGAATTATGAAACCCTAAGAAACAGCTGACGATATTAACAAACGGAAAAGCATACCATGTTCTTGGTTGGGAAGAATCAACATTGTCAAAATGTCTATACTACCCAATGCCATCTACAGATTAATTGCAATCTCTGTTAAAATACCAACATCATACATTCAAGATCTGGAAAAAATGATTCTTCGCTTTGTATGGAACCAGAAGAAACCAGAAACCCCATATAACCAAGGCAATTTTTAGTAATGAAAACAAAGCCAGAGGCATCACTCTACCAGACTTTAGATTATATTACAAGTCTACAGTGATCAAAAAAGCATGGTATTGTCATAAAAATAGAGAAACAGACACATGGAACTGAATAGAAAACCAAGAAATGAAACCAGTCTTATAGTCATCTGATCTTTGATAAACCAAACAAAAGAATACACTGGGGAAAAGAATCCGTATTCAACAGATGGTGCTGGGAGAACTTGATCACCATATGTAAAAACTGAAATTGGACCCATACCTTTCACCACTTACAAAAATTGACTCAAGATGGATAAAAGATTTAAATCTAAGACATAAAATCATAAAAATCTTATTAATTAAACTGAAAAGTTTCTGCACAACTAAGGACACAACAATAAAAGCAAATAGACAATCTTCAGAATGGTAAATGAAGGGGAAAGGGGGGATGGGTTGATGGAGGGTTAGTAGGGGGACCACACCTGTGGAGCACATTGCAAGTACAAGTTGGATTTATCAGGTGCAGAACACAAATGTCTTAATGCTGTAATTGGATAAATGAGGTGAAAGCTATGTTGATTAGTAGGATGTAAGCACTCCAATTTGTACAAATAATCAACATATCAAATCCCATAATGGCATAAATATATTTACGATCTATGTACAAATGAGTTAATAAAAAATTAATTAATTAATTTAAAAAATGGGAAACCATATTTGCATGTTACAAATCTGAAAAAGGCTTGATAACTAGAATCTACAAAAAACTCAAATTAATCATCAAAAAAAAGACACAACAATCCCATCTATCATCACTGGGCAAGAGACATGAACAGAACCTTCTCTGAGGAAGACAGGTGACTGGCTAACATACGAAAGAATGCTCATCATCCCTTATCATCAGAGAAATGCAAATTAAAACCACCCTGAGATTATCACCTAGTGAGAATAGCCCACATCACAAAGTCTGAAAGTTGCAGATGATGGTGTGGATGTGAAGAGAAGGGTATACTTTTATATTGTTGGTGGGACTGCAAACTAATACAGCCTCTTTGGAAAGGAGTATGAAGAATCCTCAAAGATCTCAAAATAGACTTCCCATTTGATCCTGTAATCCCACTATTAGCCATCTACCCAGAAGAAAAAATCATTTTATCATAAGGACATTTGCACTAGATTGTTTATCGCTGCCCAGTTTACAATTCCCAAGATGTAGAATTAACCTAAATGCCCATCAACTCAGGAATAGATTAACAAAATGTGGTATATGTATGCATACCATGGAATATTATTCAGCCATAAAAAGATGCAGACATTACATCTTTTGTATTAACCTGGATGGAGTTGAAACAAATTCTTCTTAGTAAAGTATCACCAGAGTGGAAAAGCAAATATCCAATGTACTCAATACTAATATTAAGCCAGTAGATGACCTAACATACACACAATAAGAGAAAAACTCAATTCGATTCAAGTTGGAGGAGGGAGAATGAAGGAGGGGAAAGGGCCTGAAGGAAGGAGATTGGTGAGCTCACACTTAATTGGGCACAATGTAAATGTATATGGCACAACTTTGGGTGCAGGACACAACTACAAGGGGGGACTCTACCTAACAAATGTTGTAACCTAGTTGTTTGTACCCTCACACTAACCTGAAATTGAAAAATATATATATTTGTTGACTGTATAAATGACCATATTAGTGAACTATTAATTTATTCTCTTAGTCACCTAAATGTAAAACAAACGTCTGTGAGTCTCCCTTTTCCTTGCCCCCAAGTCCAAGTGGCTACTTGGTCTTACTGATTCTTCATAAACTCTCAAAGCAGTACCCTTTTCCTTCAGCCCACAGCTTCTGTATTAGTCTAGGTCCTCAAAGAAGGCATCACAAATTAATGAAGAAAGGTTAGACTCTTTGAGAAATATTAATAAATGATACTGAAATAATAATTTTTCCATGTAGAGGGTAAAAAAGGTATCTACCTTAAAACAGACATATTTGAACTGTAAAACATAAAATTTCTGAAAGGAATATGGAAGAACATGTTTTTGACTTTTCATATTAAATATTTCTTTTATATAAAAACCAAAAATCGTAAGAGAAAAGTTACCAATTCAACTATATTAAAATTAAAGACGCCATTAACAAGTGACAATAGAAGAATATATTTGCAATACACAGAACCAACAAAGTGGTAATCCAGAATTATAATGATTTCCTTCATATCAAATAGCCCTATAGGAAAAGAGAGAAATGAACAGAAAATTCAAACCACTATTAATACAAAAAAATACTTCATATCCATGAGATTGGTTAAAAATGTTAAAGTCTGACAATATCAAGTGTTGATGAGGATATGAAGCATTGGAAATTCTTATATCCTGAACATCTGATGATATCTAACAAACTTGACAATATGCATACCCTATGACCCGCCACTCCACTGTAATGTACCTAGTATAGCTATTTGAAATCCTATTTGAAATATTATATATGCAGAAAGAGATATGAGAATATTTTTTAAAACATTATTTATAATTTAAAATGAAACAAAAAATTATTAGGTTTTCAGAAATAAGCTAGATGACAGTAAACAAAAGAAAGTTGAAATAGATGAGAGGAGAGCAAGATGGAGGCTGAGTAACAGCTTCCTTGCATCTGGGCAACGTGAATCTGGGGAGATAAAACTCCACGCATCTCTGGCTGGTGGGATCTGCCTATAACCATCCCTGTGAGGATACAGGGAGTCAGCAAGAGACTTCTGGACCCCAAGAGGAGGACAAAACAGTAGAAAACTGGCAAGTGGGCGCGTGTGTTCAATTGGTCTAATCCCACCGGCAACTTCCACAGGCACAGGAACTTAAAGAGCAAGAGGAAGTGAAAGGAAAATTAGGGCAAGGAAACAGATAAAAGAAATTACTCATGAGGAAGAATCAGCAGAAAACTCTAG
>CAUYPK010093079.1:0-24961 GCA_963574355.1 Loris lydekkerianus | reverse complement strand
AGCTCGATGGATCTACTGCTAGTCAGGCTCAAGAAGTTGTACTAGGCCTCAGGCACATGGCAGGGCCCAACAATTCCCTCTTTTGTTTTTTGTACAGCGGAAAAACATAGCCCTGTCTTAGGTTGCCTGCTCTTGCAGCTTCAGTCTTACCCGTCATGGGGATACAAACATCAATGGTTTGGTCCCTGTCTTAGGTTGACTGAACGCAGAGTGATCTTACTCATCTTTAGGTACTATGAATGTAATCCACCGTGCAGCCTCTCCATATCCTGTCTTAGGTTGTCCCAGTTTTGGGAATCTTACCCGTCATTGGTACTATGGAGGGCGGTGAAGAATAATAGTTAGATTCTTGGTTAATGAGCCAATGATATCAGACCTCAACCTGATTTAACTGCCTCTAACCTTTTTTAAGGATATAGGACCCAAAGATGAAGGGTAAATAAGGGTAGGAGGGGAAGAAGGTAGGGTAAAAAACCATGTAGGCCCGTCCTCATAGTCTGAATTCTAAAGGGTTGATCCTTGGATTACTAGGGGCTTCGAAATACTGCTGATGTGTAGTTTATGACATATGTGTTAAGTATCACCCCTGATTGTATTAACAATTATTTCCAAGCTCCCTAATGGCATTCACCCCTGCGTGCTCTTATCTTACTGGCCAGGAGGTGGCAGCACAGGAGCGCTCAAGATTCAGGGTCTTAAGAAAAAAGAACATTTGGAGGTTCAGTTAAACTCCAAGAACCCCTCTCAGGACTCTGCGGTGCTGCCCTCCTCATCAGTCGGCAGCCACCCACACAGCACATCCCAGCAGTCATGGGCAAGGGAGACCAAGGAAAGAGAAGGGCACCATCTCTGGGAGATCCTTTGGGAAAGATTGTATTTGGGTGTGTGCTGTTTGCTGTCCTGGATCTAAACCTGGGCTTCATGTAATGAGACACTGCAAATATCTGACCTTTCACAAGTGCTTAGCAAACATTAGCTGTTCATACACATACCTTAGCTCATCTGATCCTTACAGCACACCACAAGGTAAGTCTCAGCAGCCCATTTTGCAGATGAAAAAATGGAGGCATAGACAGATAGCCTCAGCTGGCCAGCATCACACGGCAAGTGAAATAAATGCTGGGCTGTGAACCCAAGTCAGAGTCCATCTGTGTCCTTCCTGTCTAGCCGAAATCATAAACCTTAATTAACCAACACATACAGGCACTTCCCAAGGAAAACAGAGGGCTATATCTACCAAGGGGGCAGACAGCAAAGGAATAGGGATACCCAGAGGGGAAGGCCTGTTTTCAGAGGAGCATGTTGAGGGCTAGAGCTTGTCCCAGGTACTGGGTAGTGAGGCAGTAGCCCAAAGTTCTGCTTTATTTCTACTGTCCCATTGCTGTGTGACCTTAGGTGGGCCCTGACCCTCTCTGGGCTTTCCTTTCCTCATTTGTGAATTAGGGCATCTCATGGGTCCGTGCTGATTCTCACTTTCCCAGGAATCCAGAGGCTCTAGCACCAAACTCTTTTATTAACTATCCATAAAAAACAAGGCCGTGACTCATGGAATACTTGCTGGAATTTCAACCAAGACCACAAAAAGAAATGCTGGGTGGCCCAAGAGAAACACAGCCCCAGCGCTGGGGCTGGACCACCTGGAGTCCTGGGTGTGGCCTTGGAGTCTATCTATTCCTGGCCTAGTCCCATCTGAGGTTTCCCCTGGCACAGGTCAGGCTCCCCAGGAAGCAAGTTCTGAGATGAAGTCAGCAGAGTAGAAGGAAAGTGGAGGTGGCGGCAGAGGCTCTGGCTCCAGTAGGGGGAGCCACTGGACTGACAGAAGCCAGCTGCAGCTCTGCCTCCCTCGGGGCACTGCCAAGGACTGCGTGGTGAGTGGAGCCTGCCAGGCGCTGGGTCACTGTCTAGCTCAGTTCCATGTCCCCCTTCCTGGCTTGAAAGCTGAGGCTCCCCAGGAGGCTATCAGCTCTCCATAATCCTCAGAGCTGGTGGGCAGTGAGTCCTTAAAGGGAAAAGGGATAGGCCTGGAGGCAGGGAGCTGGACCACCCCGGCCTCTGCGGAGGGGAATCCAGCATCAGTACAGTACTCCCCTCCCCTGGGCTCAGGGCTGGAGCTAAAAAGAACAGGTATGTGTGTATATGTGTGCATGTGTGCACCAGGATATGCGTGTGTTCAGTGCAGGTGCACTGTGGGTGTGCACATGGACGTGTGGGTGTGCACATATACATATGTGGTCTAATACTTTCCATAGCCCTCAAGGGTAGGCGTGAGTTCTTTTTTTTTTTTTTTCTTCTGCAAAATTTGTGTATTTTCCACAATACAGGCGTGAGTTCTTAACACTCATCTTATAATGAGGAAACGTTTGCATCCCCAAGGGCTCACAGCTCGTACGGAGGACCCGTCCATCTCACAGACTTGCTCAGTTGACATCTCACTTGAGCACCTCCATGTGCCAGTCCCAGTGCTGGAAGAACAAAGGAAGACAGAGGCTGCCCAGAGACAGGGCATTAGTCCAGAGCAGTGTTCTTCAACCCTTTTTATCTCATGGTACCCTTCAAACTATATTTAAACTTCTGCACACACTTAAATTATGTTGATTAAAAAAAGAGTAAAAAAAAGAGAATATACTTACTAATTCTTTGAACTTCTTGCAAAAGTAATTTAATTACAATCTTTGAAAATTTTTGCGGCACACTGGGTGAAAAATCATAGGTCTAGAGAGAGGGGAGGCAGTGAAGTTCATTGGTTGGCTGGGAAAGTTGGTTCAATTCCTCCTGCCCCAGGGTTGGCCAGGGGAGTAGGCTGGAGGCTGAGACTTTGGGCCTGGTCAGGCAGCTCCAGGCTGAAAGAGTGTGTCAGGGTGGGAAGAAAGATGGTGGGGGTGGGGGAGGGCCCGGCACTTTGAAGCCCTCCCCACCTCCTCCTGGCCCAGCTAGACAAGAGAGTGAGGCCAGAGTCTGAGGGTGTTCAGCCTGGGGCGGGGTTGGGAGTGTCCCTCAGGAGTCTGTATTTTAGCAGGTGTCCCAGTGATTCTGACACGTAGCCATGCTCGGGCACCTTTGTTTAAACCCCTCAGGCTGCTTGGTAGACCTAGAATCCTTGCCTGCCCCATCTGTGGAGTGGGCAGAGTTGCTGTAGAACATTTTGGGGAAGGGAAAGAAGGGTCCTGCCATCATCTGCCTCCCCACTCTTTTTTTTACTTCCTTCTTTTCCTGAGTAGGGTGGAGGAGCTCAGAGTGTGTGGGGTGTGGGGGGAATGCAGGTAGTTACTCCAGTTCACATGAAGAATATGTGTCCCCCATTTCAACGTGGACTTCCTGGGAGTAGGACTCAGGTACACGCCATGGCAGTTGCCCCGGGAGAGCTGTCTGTGAGGGAGTGAGGGGTGCAGATGGTGAAGGGGAAGTAGCCCTCAGAGTGGGTCATCCAGGGACCCACAAGCCCATGGGACCTCTGGGGCCGGGGTCCCCCACATTGCCCCATTGTGGCTTTGGCCACTACAAGGTGAGGGCCAATCTTGGATTACCAGGATGGTGTCCCATTGAGGAGTAGGGCTGAGGGCAGGGCTGGGATGCTCCCTAGGCTGCTGTCCCTCCTATAACTGGGCTCAGGACCCTGTGAGTGCCTCAATCCTGCTCTCCACACACCAAGCAACAAGCTGGGGGGAGGAAGAGGTGGAGGCAGCAGAGCAGACGTAGGCCCTCCTTATCCTTTCTCCCCATCAGGCCCTTGCATGCATGGGGAGGGATGGCCTTCCCAACTGGACACACCTCAAGACTCTCCTCCTTGGGGTTAGGAGTCAGCCCCTCTGAGGGGGCTCCAGGCGTGCACCCTCAGAGCCCAGCTCTACATTCCTGGGGGAGAGGTGATCTTTTCGTCCTGATCTCCCACTCTGGAGTCCTTGGCTCTGTCCAGCCCTTCCCCTGGGGCCTGGCAGAGGCTGTAGCTGCCCTTGGCAGACCTAGTGACGCAAGTAGCAGCAGGGAGGCTGCACAGGCTGGGGCTGGGCCAGGGCCTGTGGAGTCCCCTCTGTCCAGGCCAGATGGCCACTGGCTCCGGTGGGAGGGGCTGCCAGCACCTCGGGTCTACAGCCTGGCTGGGTCCTTTGCTCTTCCCTCACCTAGCCCACACCTTCAGCTGCTGTTTGCTGAGGGGCTGTGCTTCTACCCCAGCAGTTGGAGCATCGAGACACCCACTACCTGGTCGAGGTATCGAGACACCTCACAGCCCCTCACTCTCACTGGGGCCTGTCTGGACCCCACAGTGTCACATCCACTCACCAGTGCTCTGCAGGAACCTGGTGGGGTGGTCTGGGCAGCAGGGTCTTTCCTTGTGGAGTCACCTGCTCCTCTGCAGTTCTGGCTAGATCAACCTCTCATTAATTCACTCATTCATTCATTCATTCCTCTAACAAACAAATCAAGCACCTATGTGCAGATGAACAAGGCAGATGAGGTCCCGGCCCTCCCGAAGCTGCCACTCTACTGAACAGAAAGTTAGTTCTAGGCAGAGGGAAAACTGTAGGAGGCCCTGTGGAGGGGGAGTGGCATGGTGGAACCAGGGTGTGCTTTGGTGGAGGGTGTGGGGGAGACAGAGGGGGTGGTGGAGCCGGAAGCCCAAGGTCTTGTAGAAGCTATGGGGTTCCACAAGGCCTTTGTGAAGAGGAGAAAGATAAACTTAGCTCACGTTCATGTGGCTCCTCCTATGTGCAGGGCATCATGACATCATCCGACACACGCCAACCCATTCAAACTTCCTAATAACCCAAAGCTAGGTCCTCTCCCCATTTTGCAGAAGAGGAAACTGAGGCACCGACAGGTTAAGTGACTTGCTCAGTGACATACTGAGCAGGGCTGGGATTTCCAGTGGGCAGCCCGGCTGCAGAGCCCTTACCATTGCACAACACTGCCTCTCCAGATGCACTTCCCTCCTTTCCAACTCAGCCTCCCCCAGGAAGCCTTCCCTCACCCCAGAGTTTGTTCCGATTAAGCAACATGCAAACACACCACATTGCCTTAAAACGTATAGGGTCCTCAGGAGGTCATCTCATCAATGCCTCTGCTTCCAGATGGATGTTGTCATTATAAGTTCCATTTTACAGATGAGACTACTGAGGCCCAAAGAGATATGTCCATTATCCAGAGACAGTGAGGGAACTAGACTCATGGTCTCCTGAGTTCTTCCACCCAGCCCTGACCTCTCCAACCCCTCCTATCCCCACTTTCAGACAATTCTCAGGCCATTTTTTTTGTCCATCCTCCACCCCTGCCCTTCCCTCAGCTAGACGGGGGCCTCCCCTGTGCCTACCACACAGTGGTGCACACAGCAGGGGTGTCCTCAGTGTCTGTGGATGGAGTGGGTGCATGAATGCAGGGACATTCCGGCTTGGTGCTGCTGTTTGGGAACCCTTGGGCAGAGATGTTTAGCAGAATGGATGTGAGCTGAGGCATGGAGGATGCTTAGGAATTTTCTAGAAAGCCAGGGAGTCAGGTTGGAGTATTTCTGCCTGGGGTGGGAAGGGCATCCCAGCCAAAGGGAAGAGTGAGGGTGCAAAGAGCAAGGGTGAGGATGTGGAGTGGCCAGGGAGCAGCCACGGTTCTTCTGGACCTGAGCAGGGGAGAGAGATCGACTGTGAGGCTGGGTGGGTGGTAGGTATGGGCTGGGCGTGTCTGCCCTCTTGAACAGGCTAAGGAGCTGCTGCTGTGGCTGGGGTGGTATAGACAGCCGGGGGGAGGGGAAATAGCTGCCTAATGAGCCCTGGATGTAAATCCTGACTTTGCTGCCTGAACTTGTGCAAGTCTTACGTTCTCTCTGATCCTTAGCTTCCCCTCTGCACGATCTTAGGGTGGTGCCTACCCCTAAGAACCCTCTGGGCCCTGTGCAAACTTATTTGGTGGCCACTGCTCCCTCACAGTTGACAAAAAGAGGCTGCTTGGGTAGATAGGGAATCTCTTTAATGCCCCGATTTCTTGTTGCCACGCATGGCTTTGCTCTGCAGGGTTCTTCCAGCCCTGTCAGGGGCACATGTCCAGGGGCTCCAGTTCACAAGGGAGCCTAGGTCAACATGCTCTTCTTCACCTTCAAGCCCTTTCTCTTATGGAGCCCTGCCCAAGGCAGGCTGGTGTCCTGGGTGTGGGTGTGGCCCAGCTCTGAAGGCTGGGACAGCAGAGGCATCAGTGGCATCAGCTCTGAGGCCACAGGGGAAACAGAGGGAAGCTCCCGGGGATCCATGTTGGCATCGCTCCAGCCCTCAGAGCTGTCACTGTGGCTGTCCGTGCTGGTGGCTTCATTCTCAGATATGGTGACAATGTCAGCTGTGTCTTCCTCCGTATTGCTGTCTAAGTCCCCCTGGTTGGTGGCTCCCTCACACTCTGTGACGGTGTGGGCATCTGCAGCATGCCCTGGCTCCTGCTCCAAGTCAGATGAAAGAGCCCTGCAGAGCTTGTCTCTGCCCCTGCCGGTCCAGAAGAGGGTGAGCTCTCGGCGGCAGGCCGCCACAGCGAGGCTGGTGAGCAGGGTGCTGGACACCAAGTAGAGCAAGGCAGGCTGGCCCATCTGCATGACAACCATGGCCATGAAAGTGACCAGCAGGCCCACGGCATAGGCCATGGTGCAGGCCACAAAGTACACCTGGTGCGAATGGATTTGTACATCGAAGCGGTGACAGTAGGCCACAAGGAAGCCGGGGACCACGATGTCCCCAAAGCCAAGGATGGAGAAGGGCTGGTCGCAGAGGGTCAAGGCCGAGAAGCTCAGCCGGGGCACCTTGAGCACCATGGGCAGCCTCTCACGGCGTGAGGACACCGCCGGGCCCATGGCCACCTCCACCATGACGCTCTCACCAGTCTTGGTGAGCAGGGGAGTGACAAAAACAAAGAAGACATCGAAGGCCAGCAAGGCCAGCAGGAAGGAGGTGCAGCTCTTGAGCGTGGGCAGCCGCACCCGTTTCAGGACAAACAGGCAGTAGGCCACGCCCAGCGCGTCCTGCAGGAGCCATGCCCAGCTGTCCTCATTGCGGTAGGCAACCCAGAGGATGGTCACCAGCATGCACAGGCCAGCCAGCAGCAGCAGGGGTGGCTGCAGGGAAGCCCGGCGGCCATGCAGGGACCTCCGGTATTGCCACAGGGGCAAGGAGCGCACCAGGGGGGCCAGGCAGCTGTAGAGGCCAGTGCCAGCACCCAGGCCAAAGATTCCAATCATGACATAGACGAAACAGTCATAGAAGAAGTAGAGCAGCAGCATGATGGAGCAGGACATGGTGACCACCACACCTGTCATGGCTGGTGTGAAGTCCACTGGCGCATCCTCATCTTCTTCTTCCTCCTGGGGCCCCTGGGCCCCTCCAGCCGCTACTGCTTGTGGCTGATTATGACCACCAGGTCCCCCTCCTCCTCCTCGGGCCCGGTGCCGCTGCAGCTGGTCAGCCTCGGTCAGCCCGGCCCAGTAGCCACCAGCGGCCACAGTGCCGACAGCCAGGATGAAGATGACCACCATGTTGTAGTCGATGATGGGCTCTGGGGGTGCGTACAAGGCCACGTGGACCACGCCGTCCCTGTGAGTATGACTGAGGATGTCGAGCATGTCGGTGTAGCGGAGCACAGCCACGGGGATGGTGAGGTCGGGCAGGGGCTTGTGGGGGTCCTGGGACGCCAGGGTGGTGTCTGAGCACTGTTGGCCACTGACACGGCTCACGATGATTAGCCCATGGGCACCCTGGCCCTGAGCCAGCCAGCCCTTGTCGTAGAAGCTGCAGTTACCCCTCATGACCATGGCAGTGGTGTGGTGGAGGGGCCGCTGGCTGGGGGAGCCAGGCTGGGCCTGGTGGGAAGAGTCCTCGCTCGGGCACCAAGGTGCCATAGTGCCAAGGTGTAGGGGCAGGAGTGGGGCGTGGTACAGGTCCTGTGGCAGGTTGACATAGTCAGAGCTATAAAGGACACAGTAGTCCTTGCTCCAATTGTCTGACACCACGTGGACCACGCCATACTCCCCCTGGGCCACGATGTTGTTGAGGAGGAGGAAGAAGCCCACGGGGAGGAGGAAACCCAGGCACGCCATCCTCCTCAGCCACCTACTGCGTCCTCCTGAGGTGGCAGCTGTTCACAGCCCAGTTTTCCTCCCAGGAGGTGGGTGTGGCCCTTTGTCACAGAGCAGCTTGGCCACCTGTCCTGGAAACCAGGGCCACACCTACTGAGTCACAAAGCTGCACACAGGGTTCCTCTCAGGATCGTGGCCCCCAATCCTGGCCACAGTAGAGAGGTCCCCCGGGTCCTGCCCTCTGCCCAGGCCCAGTGGAGAGGTGGAGAATGGGATTGGGGGTGCCTAGACAGGATTCTGGACCAACTTTGCCTCTTATCATGGGTGACCCAGGGCATGTCTTTCTGCTGTGGGCCTGTTTCTTCAGCTGCAAAGAAATGAGAATATTGGACCAGAGAGTTTCTAAGACCCCTTGGTGCTCTGAGCTCATGTCACTGAGCTCTTCTCCTCCTCATCCTCATCCTCCTTTTTTGAGACAGAGTCTCACTCTGTTGCCCTGAGTACAGTGCCATAGCATCATCACAGCTCACAGCAACCTCAGACTCTCAGGCTCAAGTGATTCTCTTTGCCTCAGCCTCCTGAGCATCTGGGACTGCAGGCGCCTGCCACAACACCCAGCTAAATTTTCTATTTTTAGTTGAGATGGAATCTCGCTCTTGCTCAATCTGGTCTTGAACTCCTGAGCTCAAGTGATCTGTCTATCCTGGCCTCCAAAACTGCTGGGATTACAGGCATGAGCCACCACGCCTGGACTTGCTGAGCATTTCTCAGTGCTGGGGACTTTATCTGTATTTGTTGTACAGCTGCACAGAGGTGTTGGGACACCCACTCAGCCTCAGGCTATAAGGTACCCTTCGAAATTGGTTCCCCTTTCTACCAGACACATGACCGGGACTCTTCCTCTACCTCCCTTCCTCTGCCTTTGTTATCTGACTGAGTTCTTGCTAAGGGGAATGAAGCAGAAATTGTGTGATCCCCTCACATTAGTGGCCTAGGCTGAAAGATTGGGGGGTTCCTTGTCCACTGTCTCTATTTCTCATGAGTAAAAACAAGGACAGGTCAGTGATGTGGTTTTGACTATGGTAATGAAGACAATATCCTAAGGAATGGGGAGGAAGGAAGTGAAAGGAGCTGGGTCCCTGGGTGTCTGCACAGAGCAATAGCCTGTGATGCTCCTGGTGGACTGTTTGGAGGAGAAGGAGGGGAGAGTGAGAAAGGGAAAGGGGCAGATAGAGAGTGAGGGAGAGAGGAGGAGAGGAAAGGAGAGAGACATGGGGAGAGAGAGAGATGGTCTGTCTTAAGCCATTGACTTATCATGGGTCTCTTGGTTATAGCAGCTTAATCTTACCCTAATACACCCACTTCATGGATGAGTAAAACTGGAGCTCAGAGAAGCTCAAACTGACATGCTAAGAAGTCTGGGGGCTCTTGTGCTGCTTAAGTTTCTGGATCTTGCTGTCTGTCCCCAACATTTCAAGCAGACTCTTGAGTCCTTCTTGCAGTCACTTCCCTGAAGCCAGGAGAGAACTGGCTAGAAAGATAACTTAAATAACAGCAAGAGCTGGGTTCGAAGTCAGCAGCCCCAGTTCCTGGCTCTGCAGGTTTCCACCAACTCTGTGGCACCTGCTCTCTCACAGGGTACCCAGGACCTCCTACCCAGGTTTCTCCGGGCCACCCACAATGGGGTGGAGTTGAGGAAGGAGGTTATCAAAGCAATTGCTGTATATGGGAGGCACCTTGGGGCTCCTGGAAACAGAATGGGGGGATTTGGAGGCTGAAGGTATCAATTTTGGTTCCATTGACTCATTCAGAATTGTTCTCACATTCTCCCCCACTGACTGTCGTGGTCCTGTGCCACCTCACTGCACCAGCTGGCGCTCGCTCCTTTTCTCTTTGAAGCTGTGACAACATCTGTGACAGAGTTGTGCTTTGTACCAGCCACCAGCAGAGTAGCTGGCACTCTCAGTTATGATCTGACCACTGTTTCAGGACAGGGCACCTCTCCCTGGGACTGTGGCCAGGTCTCTGGAGCTGGTGGCAAGAAAGTGGAAGCCACAGCCAGAGAATCTCTGCACAATATTGTGCTCCCCTCCCCCACCCACCTCTAACACAACCTCAGCCCCAGCCTCCAGATCCAGCCTTGCTGCTCTGCCCTAAGGTGAAGCCCCTGCCATCCATGGCCTATCATTCAGGCCTCAACTCCAACATTATCTCCCTGAGTAGCTTAGAACAACAGAAACTTATTTTCTTACAGTTCTAGAGGTCAGAAGTCTGCTATGCACTAGAAGTTTGTATCCCTCAAAATTCATATGTCAAAGCCTAACCCCCAGAGTGATGACATGTGCAGGTGGGGCCTTTGGATTAGGTCACGAGGTGGAGCCCTCTTGATGGGATTAGTGCTTTTATAGAAAGAGGCACAGGAGAGGTGATCTCTCTCGGCCATGAGAAGATACAGTGAGAAGGTGGCCATTTGCAAACCAGGAAGAGAGCCCTCACCAGGAACCAAATCAGCTGGCACCTTGATCTTGGACATCCTAGTCTCCAGAACTGTGAGAAGTGTTAGTGTTTAGCTATCCAGTCTATGGCATTTGTTATAGCAGCCCAAGGTGAATAAGTAAGTCCAAAGTCCAGCATGGTGTTGGTCATCCATGCTCCCTCTGAGACTTCGGATGGGATCCTTCCTTACCTAGCTTCTGGTGGTGGCTGGAAGTTCTTGGTGCCTCCTTGCTTTGCCGCTGCATCATTCTAATCTCTGCCTAGGTGTTGCATGGCTTTCTCCCTGTCTGCCCCTGTGTTCCTTCTCTTCTTATAAGGACGCCAATCATAATGAATTAGGGCCACCCTAGTGGCCTCATCTTTATTTTGTTACAGTAGCCTTTTATTTTTTACACCTATCATGCCAAGAATTCATAGCAAAAAGTTTCTAGCAGCTCAGAGGCACCTTCCATTGAATGTGACAAAACTTGCTATGCCTGTTACATCTTGAATTCATAGGGAATAGGTTCCAGTACCTTATGCCCAGCTTTCAGCTGGTTCTCTTGGCCCTCCTGGGTGCTATGCTGTCTTCCTATTACACCATGAATTCATAGGGAATGTGTTCCAGCCAGTCAGGCTCCTTTCTGTTGGTTCTCACAAAGTGAGCTTCTCTGGGTAGAGCAGGCTGGAGCTGCAGGTGAACCCAGCCAGGTACCTTTCTCTTTGGTTTCCTTCTCTTTCTGATCATTTTCCTTCACACGTTTTAGGAGGCTATCTCAGTACTGAGAGTGCTTCATATGCTCAATCCGAACATTAATTCTCTTGGCAAGAATCTTGCCCTAACTTGTTTGCAAAAATGCCAAGAGCATTCTGGGTAACACTGTAAAGTTTTGCCATTGTGACATTTGTGTGGCATGCCTCTTTGAACAGTGCCCATTCCCTTTATGTCTATGTCACCTTTCTTGTAGATTTGCATGTATGTGGCCAAAGGAACGACTCTATGTTTTCTAAAAGAACATGAATTGGATGCGTCTCCTCTGTCCCTTTGTGTTTGTCACGTTGGCAGATTAGTGGAAGATGGTGTCTCTGTCCGAAAGGCTAGTGACCTCATCTTAACTCAATTATGGCTGCAAAGACCCTATTTCCCAATAAGGTCATATTCACAAGTATCAGGGGTCAGGACTTCAACATTATCTTTTGGGGGACACAAGTTAACCTATAACACATGTGTTATTTTAACCTCTGAGTGAGCTTGCACTCACTGCCCTGATGCTGTCTCCTTCTATTATAGGTCCATCCTCTGCAGTTCCGAGTCACCTTCCTTGGGAAAATCCACATGGATGAACTACCATCTCCAACACCAGCTTGGATTCTTCGAAGCTTAAAGGACCTTGTAAAGTGGTCAGCAAAGGAAAACACATCTAGATTCTGACAATCCTCTGCCTCCCAGTTATTGGCATTTGTCTCACCCGCACTTAATTTGGCAGCAATGTTTTTGTGACTCATTTATATGGTGTCCTTCAAAGCACTCAACTCAATTTTCATAAGAAACATCAAGTTTCTCATCTGCATCGTGTGTGCTCTTTCGATTCATCCATTAATGTAACATTTAGTTAGATTACAAACAGTAATTATAATGGCAAATGAACTGTCAGAAACACATTCGGGAACAAATACAACTGACTGGCGAATGAACCACCGGCTGGTGAGAGGAGACATGGTCAGGGTCAGGAGGAGGCTGCCAGCTGCACCTTCTGAGAGTTCCCATTGCCAAGGGGCAGTTGGTCTGGAGGGTGTTTAGGGGAGAGAGGCTTGGCCTACAAGGCTTTCACCATGGAGTGTAGCAGTGTCCAATTGGGTGCACCTCTCTGAATCACACAGCTGCTGGGCACAGCAGGGCTTGTGGACAGGCACCCCCTTACAGAGGTCCATGTGCATGCCCTTCCTGGGGCCCTGTTTTCCATGCTGGGAATCTTGGGTCTTTTAAAAACAGAGGATCTTGGCTTGGTACCCATAGCTCAGTGAGTAGGACGCCAGCCACATACACTGAGGCTGGTGGATTTGAGCCCGACCTGGACATGTTAAACAACAATGACAACTCCAACCAAAAAATAGCTGGGAGCTGTGGCGGGCTCCTGTAGTCCCAGCTACTTGGGAGGCTGAGGCAAGAGAATCGCCTAAGCCCAAGAGTTTGAGCTGTGACGCTATGGCACTTTACTGAGGGCAACACAGTGAGACTCTGTCTCAAAAAAAAAAAAAACCCAAAATGAAACAAACACCCCCCATGGGCTCGAGCCTATAATCCTAGCACTCTGGGAAGCCGAGGCGGGTGGATTGCTTGAGCTCATTGGTTCCAGACCAACCTGAGTAAGAGCAAGACCCCGTCTCTACTAAAGAAATAGAAAATACTGGGGCAAGAAGATCGCTTGAGCCCAAGAGTTGGAGGTTGCTGTGAGCTATGATGACACCATGGCACTCTATCCCAGGTGACAGCTTGAGACTCTGTCTCAAAAAAACCAACCAAACAAAACAAACAAACAAAAAAATCCCTGAGGATCAACACACCTACTAGCATGGCTATTATCCCCCAAAGCAGACATTATCAAGTCTTGTCCAGGATATGGAGAAACTGGGGCCCTCATACACACCTGGTGGGAATGAAAAGTCATACAGTTGCTATGGAAATCAACTTTCAGCAGAGTTGTCATATGTGTACGACCCAGAAAATTCTGCTGTTGGATAGTTAGTCAAAAGAATTGAAATCAGGTGTTCAAAAGAAAACTTGTGCATGAATGCTCATAGCAGCACTGCTCACGGTAACTTGGAACAGGTGGAAAGAACCCAAATGTCCATCAGCTGATGAAGGGAGGGTGTGCTGTATCCACTGCTGCGGAGTATCATTCAGCCATAAAAAGAAATGGTGTTTTGATACATGCTACAGTGTGGATGAACATTGAAACATTATGCTAAGTACAGGAAGCCAGGCACAAAAGGACACATTTGTATGACTGATGATACTTATGGGAAATATCTGAAATAGGTAAATCTACAGCGACAAAACGCAGATTGCAGCAGCCGGAGCTTGGGTAGGAGAACTAGGGAGTGACTGCTTGGTGGGTGTAGAGTTTCCATTTGGAGGGAAGAAAAAGTTCTAGAACTAGATAGTGATGACAGTTGCACAACATCACGAATGTATTTAAAGCCACTGAATTGTGCGTTTTAAAATGGTTGAAATGGTTAAGTTTTATGCTCTGTGTATATTGCCACAATTATATAAACAAAAACAACAAGGACCAATGCCAGTCCCTTCCAGTGGCCCTGTCCTCGGGACAAGCCTCATTTTGGTTCTTCTGGGCCCTGTTAGACCAGCATGTGCCCTGCTGCCCTTTCTCCCCGACCTCCCCTTGGGCTCCAGGAGCCCCAGGGCTCGAGGAATTCTCTTCGAGCCTCTGCCTGGAACCTGGCTAATAAGACTTTTTGGGGGGGGGGGTCTATTTAAGTCCTGCTTCCAGGTATCCCCCTCCCTGGCCCCTCTGCCCTGGTGTTGCCCTTCTCTGTGCCATTTTGAGCCCTGGTGGGTCCATTCACATGGGTGGCTGGTGTCCAGGCCATAATTCTACTCCAGGACCCTGCATCCCTGCCCCTGCCCCCCAGCCTCCAGATGTGATCACTTTCTTGGGTGGCACCCTTGCTCTGGGAACCTTGCTCCTCATTGCACCCCTTGGCCATGGCCTGGGCTCTCAGGGTGGCTGCTCAGGGAATGATAAGGGCAGTCTCCCTGCCTTCTGTCTGGGGTTCCAGATAGGATCTGGAGCATTTATTATCTTCATCTGCCCAGGGCAGTGAGGGCAGCAGGTCTTGGGAAGAGTAGGGAAGGTGTCTGGCTCACCTGGCCTCCTCACCTGCCCTCAATTCCCTGCCAAGCACCTCCCACCTGCATGTTCTAGAGATGATACAGACCTGAGAAGGGGTCAGACCACCACCTGTTCCTTCTCCTCTGCCTCATAATGCAGGTGAGGAAATGAGAGAACCAGTCTCTCTGCCTTCCCACCTTCACTGAGGCCTATTGTGCCCCCCAATCTCCTTTGGACCTAGGAGGCCCCCGCCCCTAGCTCTTGGCCCAATGGGCAATGGGCAATGAGGGCCCCTTGGAGGGCAGGGTTGCAGTCTGGTGGCCAAGGGTGGTCTCTGGAGTTTTCTCCCAATGATGATCTCACTGGTGTTTTCAACACACTGAGGGCTTTGAAAAATACGCACAGCCCAGGCCTCTCTTGACCCTCTCTTGACTCAGGACCCACAGGGGTTGATGGGCTGGGGGTGAGGGTAGTAGGTGATGCCCTAAGGTGGAGCTGGGACAGGGATAGGACAGAGCATAGGTAGGCTGGCAGCTGGGACTGGCCTGGATCCTGGGTTTGGGGAAGAGGCCTGTGCTTTGCTTCAACTCCTGCAGCTAGTGCCTCCCGGGAATTTCCCTGGGGAGGACACTGGAGGAGGCACTGGGGAGGGAGGGTAACCTTACAAAGACCTCCAGTTGCATAGGGGCACACATCATGGAGGCCACATGAGGCTGCCCTGGCTTCTAATCTGGCCATGCCTCTGCTGGGTGCCCTCACGCAGGTCTCTTAACCTTTCTGGGCTTCATTCTCTCCATCTGTTAAATGGGGATAACAGCAGCCTGCCTCATAGGGTGGTGTTCAGAGTAGATGAGATTACCATGGAGAGGGGTGGGCTTAGCAGTGCCTGGATCCTAGTAAATCATCAATAATTGTCAGTATTGTTGTTGGCGAACCAACACCTCTGTTTGGGCCAAGTGCAGGCAGTTGAAAGTCAGGGGGCCAGTGGCACCCTTGCAGGGGTTGGGCAGAGCCTGGTTGAACTCTGGTGGCCTGGGCTGCACTGTTTGAAGAGAAGCAACATTTTAAGGAGAGTGTCTGGACACTAGGGAAGGAGGTATTGATACCAAGCTGTCTCGGCACAGCTGGATGCTGGCTGGGCCGCCTTTGGGCCAGTCCCATTGTCATGTGGGACATGTTCAGATCTATCTGAGACCCTGAGGCCTCCCTGATACTCTCTTGTCTCAGAGCTGCTTCATGGGTGTTGCCGTGCAACACGGAAGCCCCAAACACTTCAGTCAATGGAGGGGTGACAAGAGCCCTGCACTTGGGGCCAGATGACAAGCTGAGCCTCAGAGCAGAATGGCATAGACTCCTGGCCTAGGGCCCTGTCTTGACCCCTGTGCAGAAACCCAGAACACACATCTGCCATGGACAGGTTAAGCTCTGGGCCTCTGGGCTGCAGATTTGGGGACCCAGATGTTCCCAGCTGTGCACTGAAGGAGCCAATCTGTCCTCAAAGTCTCTGGATGGGGGGCCCCTAGGGTCCCTCTGGACCAACCCTGCCTGCCCAGGGACACCTCCTTCAGCTTCTCTGATGAATGCCAGCTTTGCCTTGGAGGTGTCCTCCCACAGCCTTCCAGAGCCAGGTGCTCTGAGTGCCATAGGGGTCACTGGTGTCTACTCTGGCTCACTTGCAGCCCAGGGCCCAGCACAGTGGTGAGTGCCCAGGGGGTGCCTGGAGGTTGCTGATGGCTGGAGCACCCAGAGGCACCTGCAGGAAAGGGGGCACCTCCTGTCTGCACAGCCCTCTCACTGCTGCCCCCAGCTTCTCAGACCCCTCCAGCCTTGGGAAGACCCCCAGTGCTGCCCACGCTGTGCAGAGAAAGCCTCACTCTCTCACTTCTCTTCCACTGAGTGAGAGGCACAGTGGAGAAAGCTATCTCAGTTGTGGCCATCTAAAGCTTGCTTGTCACTTCTGGTTACCCCTCTCAGGTAGGACCCTTTGCTGGGCTTCTCCCCATTTCTCCCAAAGCTGTCCTGGAAGCCATCAGCCCACCTCTGTCATGTCCTGGGCACAGCTCTTGGGCACTGGCAGTGCGGGGCACCCTGTGTAGAAACCCTTAGCTCTCCTCTGGACCCAGACCCCCACCCATCACCCTCCACCAGGAGCTGTCAGCACCACGGGCATCTTAGTCTGTTCCTGGTGTCCAGACACCACGTGCCCTGCATGCACACAGGTGCACATGAGCATACGCCCCTCCCCCCCGTGTGGCCCTCCCCCGGCCCGGGGTGGCTCCCCTCCCTGGTCAGAGCCCCAGAGGTGAGGCCCTGGCTGCATGGGGCCCCTGCAGAGTTCTGCTATCCCACTCACAGCCCCCTGCCCTCACCATGCGGCGCATGTGGCTTCTGCACCTGCGTGATGCTGGGCCAGGGAACTCTGGTCCTCTCTGTGGCCCACATGGATGTGGGCAATACAGGGCAATTAATGTCTACCTGGGAGCAGACCTCAACTAGTGACTACCGGGAACTGGTGGATAAATACACGTCTCCCCACCCTGGAGTTCTAGCTGGCTCCCCGGCTCCCCCAGCGGGAAGGGCCTCACAGTCCATAGTGGTGTGGTGTCACCCACCCACCCTCTCTTGGCTGCCTTCCCAGCCTGGCCTCACTCCTCCAGCCCTCCCTGTGCTCCCCTTCCCTCGAGTGTGTGCCAGAACCCTCGTGTCAAAGTCTGTTTCTGGGGATCCCAAGCTGAGACAGCATTCAGACTTGTCCAGCCTCCCCGCTTCCTAACCCCACTTCCTCCTTTGCCCAAGCTGCCCCTACTGTGGTCCTCCCCCCTACATCCCTAATCCATGGCCCGTCTCTCCCTACAGCTGCCCTCGTTACAAAAAGCTGCCCCTAACTAACTGGGCCCTGGCCAGGCCCCCTTGCCTTCCTCTAAGTCCCCCTGCCCTCCCCCTCTGCCAGCCCTCAAGGGCTCATCCAGCACCCCATGCTTGACAGGTATAAGTAGTGTCAGGTTCTCAGCCACACCGCAGCCTCTGAAGGATGAAAAATGGCCCTCACTTCTCTAAGGCACCCTCCCTACCCGGCCCCAGCAGAGTCCAGGCCTTTAAAAATACTGGTTGAAAAGATAATTATTATTTTTCACTTTAGCTCCCCCCTTACAGTCCATATCCTCATCTCTGAGAGGCACCCTTTGTGAGCCCCACTCTGGCCTTCCAATCATTCTGGACATGGATGGGTCCAGTGGGGGCTGTCAGTGATCTGCTGGTCAGCTGGCTGTCCCAAGAGCCACCTGTCTTGCTCCAGGCACCTGGGAAGATGGTGGCCTTCTCCTGTCTTTGATTACCTGGTGATTCTGCTCCAGAGGCCATCCAGGGCCACAAGCTCTGCCCCAGGGGCCAGGGCACTGAAGCTGGCAGACTGGGAGCCCCCAAGAGCTCTTTGCCCACTCCAAAGGGGGATGGGCCATGGCTGGGCAGACCTGGCTTTTGCTCACAGGCGGCTCTGTCCCCGTCCCAGTCCCCACCTTCTCACAAAAGGGAAATACCCAGTGGCAGGGGCAACGTGAGTCAGGGCCAGGGTACCGTCCACAGTGGAGTGGGGGAAGCCAGCCTGGCCTGCAGCATGGTAAACATCAAAGGGTGCAAGGCAGCAAGGCAGGGCATTTCTGGTGGCAGTGCCACAGTGCTGTTGAAGCTCCCGTGGCTTGGGAGTGCTTTCTAGTGATGTGGCCCAATGTGTGAGGATGTCTCCAGGGCTCCTGAGCACGTGGCCTGGGCTCCCTGTGGTCAGGCAGCAGATGCTGTCATGAGAGTTTCCCATGAAGTCCCTCAGGCAGCAGCCACCCCGCAGTTGCTGAGGACAGCCCCAGGTCCCTGGTGGGTTGGCCTTTTTGTGCTCTGGAAAAGACAGTTCTTGGAGGGACATGTGTGCGGCCATAGGTTTCCATTCATTCTCAGTTCCGTCCTCCAGTGGCCCTGGGCCCAGCCCAGTCCTGCGGGTACCTGTCCATCCATCCCGTGGTCCAGGCTCCAGCTGCTTTCACAGTCTGGAACTCCGGGTCAGCTGGGAGTGCAGGGCAGCCCTCCCAGCCTGTGTGTCGGCTATGCCTGGCCAGGAGGGCATGGGAAGGTGCAGGCCACCTCCATAGATGGTGGCTGGAGAGCCTGGCTGCCATCTCCAGCTCAGACTGCTGTGGACTGCTTGATGCTGTGAAAGCTGACGCGGGTGGGGGAGGTGGGGATGGACATGGCACGGGCCACCCGGGCACGAATTGAGTGCTTGTCCTGCCATCGGTGCCACCTCTTTCGGATGGCAGAGCGGACCTGTGGGCACAGGGCAGGACACATCTGAGCCTAGGGCTGCTGTCTAGGTGAGCAGTTCTCCAGGGGTCCCCAGGGTGGCAACACTCACATCAGTAATGCTGTTGAATTGCATATTTGCTGGGACAGTTTTCTCAAGTGTCCCGAGGAAGTGGCACCTCTTCTTTTTTTTTTTTTTTTTAAGACAGAGTCTCACTATGTTGCCTTCAGTAGAGTGCTGTGGCGTCACAGCTCACAGTAACCTCAGACTCTTGGGCTTAAGCCATTCTCTTGCCTCAGCCTCCCAAGTAGCTGGGCTACAGGCACCTGCCACAAGGCCCAGCTGTTTTTTTTTTGTTATTGTCATTGTTGTTTAGCAGACTTGGGGCCGGGTTCAAATCCACCAGCCCTGGGTGGCACCTCTTTCTAATTCACACAAGGGCACTAGACAGCCTCTACCATGAAGAATCCCTACCCTCAACCCACCCATGTCCCCTGCCCCTGGGCTCAGCCCTTCCTGCTCTTCCCAGACTCTTTGAGGAGACTGAACGAAGCCCTGGGCCTCAAGGAAACCGCCTCCAAGAGCAAAAAAGTGATTGTCATTGTAGCAGCAGAGTGAACAGGTGTCAGGGACCAGCCTGGAGCACCCAGCAGCATCCCCATGGGACTTGGGAGGAAGGGAAGGGTGCCAGCACCCAAGGGCAGGAGGGGGCTCTGGACAGTCCGCAGTCCCCACAGACCTCAGCCACCCTGAGCCCGGCCCCATGCCCCGGGTCCTCACCTCGCTGTTGAGGAAACAGTAGAACACGGACACGAAGAAGCCCTGGGAGGACAGACAAGGCCGTCAAGAGGCTGGCCACAGGTTGTCACCCCATCCAGCCTTAAGGCTGCCCTGCTCCCCAGCGTCCTGCCCCCTAGCTCCCTACTGGAGAGGAGCCCCCTCCAGGAGGTGCAGGTGTGGCCCTTCCGGGACAGGCAAAGGGGGATGGCCATACCTGGAAGGATTCCAGGAAGGAGTTGAAGTAGATGAAGACGACTCGGGAGACATCATCCTCCCCGGGATTGACAAAGAACAGCATATACGTGATGCCCAGGAGTGGGAGCAGCACCAGAGTTGCCTTCACTGCCTTCCTGGGGGCAGGCAGGCAGGGGGGCCCACAGTCACAGCCCAGCCGGGAGGGGAGAGCCGGGACTGGGAAGGAACAGGCCAGTCTCAGGAGTATCTGAGGTGGCAGCTGGGGCTTCAGGAGAGGATACACTGCCAGGCCTGGGGAGGGGGACCCAGTCACCTGTACTGAATGGTCTCAGAGGTGGTGGATGCCCGGAGCTTGGTCATGAGGATGCGGACAATGTTGAAAAGGAAGATGAAATTGATCTGCAATTTGAGTGCACCAGCAGGACAGTGTGGGTGAGAGGTGACTGATGTGGAGGGAGCCAGGACCTCAGCCCTCTCAGTCCCCATTGCTCTCCCTCCTCCTTGTTAGCAGTTGCACACAGGCCTGGCCTGTGCCCGCTCTTGGAGTGACCTCCACCTCCAGGTAGAAGGTCCTTCTGTCCACAGTCAGCACTGATGCACCACTCCCCCACTTCACTCTGTCTCCTGTCCCCTCCCAGCTTCTTACCAGCAGGACAAAGATCATGGGCCCCTGGTAGATGTAGTCGGTGTACACCCCAGGCCGCTTGCCAAACCAGCACCTGAAAGGCCACAGAGGAGAAGGCCAGGTCAGGTCATCTGGGTTCATGGCAGTGGGATGGGGGAGGGGCAGTGCCCAGCCAGGGTGGGATGCGGGCCAGAGGCCAGGATGTGGGTGTCCCAATTCCAACCCCAGCAGATCAAGCCACTCCATCCCTCTGTGGTGCCTCAGATGTCCCACATGCAGAGAGGAAAGCGTCTTCTGTGAGATGTAGACTGGGTCCAGAAACAGGCATGGCCCCACATGCCACTGCTCCCTCTTTTCCACCGTGTTCCTGGCTGTGGCTGAGGCTCAGCATGCCCCTGGGGTGCTTCATGGGTGCGGTACACACGGTGTCTTGCATCCCCCAGTTAGCATCTCTGCCTGCATCTGTTTAGATGCAGCCTGATCAAGCTTGAGAGGAGACTCATACAGGCCCACTTTGCATTTTCCCAAGTTTCCCGCCAGCAAGCCCCAGGGAGGTCTGGGAAGCCCTGTGTCCTCAGACATGTAGTGGCTACATATCATGGTGCCTCCATCAGCCAGAAATTGGGATTGTTAGTCAAAAATTTGGACTTTTTCAAGGTTGACTAAAAAAATCAAGTTTTTTGACTTCTGATTTCTGGATGTAGGCCAAGTGCAGTTGTCTGGGGGGCCAGGTCTAGTCCTCAGGCCTCTGGTCTGCAAGTTCTGACACCCAGGTCCCTTCTGCTGTGGTGTCAGCATCTTACCACTAGGTGGAGCGTCAGAGCCGCTCAGACCCACTTTCTTCTCCAGCCCAGGAGAGCTTTTCCCCTCCAAGACACTCCCGAGCATAAGCACACACATGCACGCAAGAGCTTTCTGAAACTTTTTCCACCTCCTCCAGTGCTCACACAAAGCCCTGCAGGCTCAGCACCATCACCGGCCAGGTTCCTGCTCAGGGCACAGCCTCCCTGCCCAGCTGCCCCTACTGCCTATGCAAACTTGGGGAGAGCCAGCAGGACTTTGGAGGCCCCATCCCTCGGTGGGGGAGAAGAGGGTTTGTCACTGTGATGAAGGCTGCCTGGACCCCAGTCAGGAAGGGGGTTCCTGAGAACACTTCTTTAGAAAAAAAAATCCTGATGCCTCCCCTGGCTACCTATGCCCACCTTTCCTGCCTCTCCCTTGCTCTCTCTCACACACAGTGGTTTTCAATCTTTCTCAATCTTACACGAACATCAGAATCACCAAGACAGTTTTTTAAAAATCTAGGTTCCCAGTCGCACCTCAGACCAATTATATCCAACACTCTGGGTGACATTTGGGCATCAGTACTTTTTTAAGCTTGCCAGGCCATTCTAAGAAGAGGCAGGCTACGAACCAATGCAGCAGAAGTCAAGTTTTCAGGAGCAGATAAAGAAGGCTAGATTCTGCCTCTCAGCTGCCCTCATCAGAATCCCTTTGATGGAGTCCCACCCCCAGCTCCCTCCTGCACAGATGCAGAATCCATGGTCCTGAGGGGAAAGCAGGCTTGGCCCACTCCTTAGGGAGTGTCAGAGAAGAGGCAGGAGCTTGGGCCTAGGGAAGAAGGGGGAGCAGGCGACTTACTTCTCATTGTCATAGTACAGCTTTCCAATGGCCCAGGCCACAATGATGGGGAAAGGCACACCTGGGGGAGAGACAGGTTGTTATAGAGCCCCTTCTTGGGGCAGCCCAGGGCCTGGGAAGGGGGTGCTGGGGTCACTGGGGTTGACCTGGAACTACACGTCGCTTATCCACAAGGAGGGGCCGAGGGCTATGGTGCAAGCACCACCCCAACCTGGCCTCTGTTTCTCAGGCCCCCAGCCTGCTGGCCTGAGAATGGGTAAGGAGCGGGCAGGCTGGGGGCCGCCACAGCGCAGGCAGGGGCCAATGGTCCAGCTCACCCCAGCCGATGCAGATGAACATCCACTTTCGCAGCCGGTCGGTGGAGTAAGTGAGCACGATGGCCGTGTGCAGGTAGCAGCCCTCACCAAACATCCAGAAGAAGGTGGTCACATGGAAGTAGTTGTAGGCGGCTGTCACCAGTCTGCACCAGCCCTGTTACCCCCAACCAGAGCTGGCAATGGGGGAGGGGGAGCACCCCACCCCAGCCTGGGCCCTCCTCCAGGCAGGATGGGGAGCGTATGCCCTGGGATCCTGCCCCTGGTCCCTGGGCCCCAAGGCCTAGCCCAGCCCCTCCTCTGCAGGGGAGCCCCTCCTGACCCTTCCTCTGACCTGTGTGTGGGCCCCTCCCCTCCCAATGCTCCCAGGACGCACCACATTGCTCTGGTGGACCTTGGGGCTCATGGTGAGCTGGACCACGAACCAGGTGGCGTTGCGCAGGATGAAGGCTGAGATGAGGTTCCAGTGGATGATGTTTCGCAGGCACCTGATGCTTCTGGGTGGATGATGGGAGTGACAGGAGAGCGGATGAGGCACAGGTCACCAGCGCTGCTCCAGCCCAGATGTATGGGTGGGGAAACTGAGGCAGAGTGGGACTGCCTGGCCAAGTCACATGGGAGGTGGCAGAAGGTCTCTCCTAATGTCCCTGGGGCCCTTCCCACCTTCGGCCCACCCAGATGTAAGCTCTTGGGGACAGCACCTGGCACACAGCCCATGCTCCCTGAGCATTAGCTCTGCTCACACCACCCCCATTCCTGGTCCTGCAACCTGCATGCTTGGCAGCAGTGCTGGGGTCTAGGCACTTTCAAATCTGAAAAGGGGATGCTACTCTACCTCCATGGCTCTGCCTGCTAGGTCACCCCAAAAGGATACAGCCTGGGTATGGGTGACATAAAGTGGGCCTGGGCTTCTTCCTTCCCCACCCTGCCCCCAACAGCTACTGGGGAGGGGCAGAGAGGCTCTTCCAGCAATTCCAAGAGACCCGAGACTTCTGCAGGGCCATCTCCTCCCACCAAGAGCAGCCAGTCACCCCCAATCCAGTGGCCATCCCCAAGCCCGTTCCCACATCTACTTCTCCCCTCTGCTCTGAGTGGGGACAGAAGGGAGCAGTACAGGGCCTTCTCACCTGAGCCGCAGAAAGAGGACAAAGGCCACCAGGAGGGCCAGCAGGGAGATGCAGTGGCCCAGGTAGTTGATGATGACAGCGATGTGGTAGTGCACCTTGCTCTTTTTCTGGGGCAGGAGAGAAGGGCAGAGGTGAGGCTCCCACATGGCCATACCCCTGTGCCCACTGTATGTGAGCAGCTCTATGACGACAGCACCAAGCAGTGGCCAGGATGGAGCAGTAATCCTCACAGTGCTCCCGGGTGCGAAGCCCTACTGTGTGCAGGCATTGCTCTGCGGCAGCGTGTCCAAGCCGAAGCTCTGTCAGTCCCTCCCTGAATTTCATGCTCTGCCTATTACTCCATGTTGTTGGACAACTGAACCTCCACATCACACAGGATGCCCCCTCCGAGTGTGTATACAGGTGGGGTTCACAGAGGTGACCTCGCGCTCACATCCACCAGGTTTCCATTCTGCCCAGGTGGCTCCTGGGGATGCCAAAACACCAGCCTCCCAGGACTTCATTCCCCACCTGTTCCTGAACTGCGTCACCATCTTTTCAGTTAGCCTCTACATCCGTCCCGCTGCTGTTGCTGCCTGCTCGGGGGAGCGAGGCAGGCACTCAAAGCCACAGTACATTGGCCTCTGTGGGCATCACAATGATGTCTCTCCAGGCTGCACGACACTCCCCAGGTCCTTCTCCATCCCTGGCCTGGGGGATCTGCATGAAGCAAATGGGATGTTGTCCCAGGACTAGCACACATGCCCTATCTTTATTTCTTAATTATTTAGCATACTGATGTAGGCTACTCCTCTATAGTTTCAGTAGTTTAACTTCAAGAACTATGAAGCCATTTATAGAGGATTTGTGTGTCTGTTACCATCTTAAACCCTGCGGAAAGAGCTGGAAGGGCATCTGTTCCTGATTTCACAGGAAAACACACCCAGAGGTAGGGTGACTCACTCAAAGTCACCTAACTTCAAAACTACCTCTTTCCTGCACGTGCAGTTTGGCAAGATGCTAAGGCTACAGACAGATTCCCAGCCCGTAAGGGGGGACTGGCTGGTCCCCTAGCTCTCTGCACACAGATGGCAAAGCCCCCATGCACCCTTTTCTAGGTCCCAAGGAGGCAGGGCCTAGAAACCTGAGCTTAGCAGTCAGTTGGGCTCCATCACTGTGTGTGAGTGAAGGAAGGGAAGACAGATCTTGAAAAGCAGCTGGCTTTGAGAAGGGGGCTTCCCACTAGCACCTCCCTCTGTCTCTCCTTTGTGCTGAAGATGACAATACACAGAAAACTGGTGACACATAGTGCTAAGAAAAGGATGAGCTCACAGCAGCCCTCTCGTCTTCCAAAGCCACCAAAGAGCTCCCGGCCCTCTCTGGACTTTGCTGTTAGAACACAGAATCCACGGAAGTCAGAGCTGTCCTCAGGGTCAGACCCAGCCCTATCCATCAGGAATCTGCATATGCCACCCCCTCCCACCAAGGGCAGCCAGGCACTTGTCTCAGAAAAAAAAAAAAAAAAAAAAAAGGAGGGGCCAAGCTTTCCCTGCCCCCGGCGGCCGCGGGGGGCCGGCCCCCCCCCCCCCCCGCCCCCGGCGGGGCCGCCCGGCGGCGCCCCCGGCCCCCGCGCCGCGCCACGGGCCCG
>CAUYPK010093078.1:0-14794 GCA_963574355.1 Loris lydekkerianus | reverse complement strand
CATGTATTGCTTCTATTAAAAAATCATTTATACCTTGTGCCTATTGGAACTTTCTGACAGAAAATGAATATTATAGATTGGAAAAGATGGGAATATATATATATATGTATGTATGTGTATGTATGTATCATGTACTCATGATGTAGCCTTTAGGGGGAAGAACATATGCTCAGTTTCTTGAAATGCTGATTTGGAGTGTCAGAAAGCTCACATACAGGTCTGAGGCATTAGAGAAAGGATTAGAGGTCAGAAACAAGCTAGAGATATTTTTAATTTGGGAGTCTCTGACATTGCCTAGGTACAGGCAGTTTTTAAAGAAATATACCCAGGAAAGTCTAAATAAAAAGCATCATACATTTCAGACTCATTATTTTCATTCTTTGTTTAATCCATAGTATTAATTTTTATTGTATTTTTCTATTAAACATTTGGGTTATTTTTCATTTACATCATTAAAACCACGATCTTTAGATTTTCAACAGACATCCCTATTGTTGAATTAGGTAAGTACCACAGCAGGTATGTTTGACAGTAATGAATTTCGGACAGTAAAGATTTCAGATTTATTTATTTACTTTAACCACTACGCTAAGGAGACGCGATCTCAGATTCTAACTAAACGAGTTGTCTAGTGCTTTGGCTAAGAAATACTTCATCTTTAATTCGAGTATATACAAAAATAATGTGGCATTTTACATACTTAAACACTTTTAAGAGTGCTCATATAATTTTTTCTCAGCTACTGATTTATGATAGGGAAGAGTTCATTTGGGGAATCAGTAAGGTCTTAACAATAAGCTTTTAAATAAAAAAGGACACTGTTGTTATTTCTCATTACAACTGCCCGGGATAAAATTGGTATCCATACCGCGTCTGAGATTCAAATGTCTTTGTCTTGTCTTTCTTGTACCTAGTACACGTTTACAAAAGAAATGTCACTTTATATAAAATAGAGTTTCCAAAAATTTAGAAAAGAAACAGATATCTTCCTCAAAGTTGTTCTAAGCACGCAGCCTTGTGCTGTCTCTAGCTGCTCACGCTGTGCGAGGAAACCCTCCACCGCGCGAAGGGCAGGGGCTGACTCAGGAGGTGCACACCCGCGCTCCGAGCTCCGCCACCCGCGCTGGCCAAGGGGCCGTCCCGGGCAGGCACAGCCTCCTCCCCAGGGTCTCGACAAAGAGCGGCCGCGCGGCCCGGAGGCCCCATTGTCCGTCCCAGGAAACCGAATCTCTGGGGCGACTCTCGCACGCGAGTACCGCCCGCCGCGCGGCCCCAGGTCCCAGGCCCGGCCAGTCCCCTCCCCCGCGGCCCCATTGTCTGCTCGCCACGCCCCGGGACACGTGCGCCTGCAGCTTCGCGAGGGCGCGGGCGGAGGTGGCGTGGACACAGACGAGGACCGCCACGCGGCGGCAGGAGGCGCGCGGAGGGCACAGGCGGTGGGTGCCTCGGGGAGCGGCGCGGACCACTGGGCCCTCAGCCCTCGACCCTCCGGCCCGGGCGGGGCGGGGCGGGGCGGGGCGACGCCGGTCTCCTGACAAAGGCGAGCGAGTGGGACGCGCCGCGCCGGCAGCCCCGCCCGAAAGACGGCGGGCGAGGAGCGTCGGGGGAAGGGGCGGGCCATCCATTCACTCGCAGCCCCTCCGCCGCCGCCGCCGGAGCGGAAGGGCGGGGTCTCGCGGCCCCGGGTGCGGAGCGCGGCGGGCGTAGGGGCGGGGCGCGGGCGCGCGTCCCGAGGCGTCGGCGGCGTCGTCACGTCAGCGCGGGAGAGAGAAAGAGCAGCCGCCGCGCGGGACTGGGGCCGGATCGGGGAGCGAGCGAGGGGCGAGGCGGGGAAGGCGGCCACTCGCGCCTGAGCGGCCGCGAGGGCAGCGGGACAGTGGGGGGAAGGAGCAGACAGGGAAGGGGGGGCCGAGAGAGAAGCGGGCGGACAGCGGCTGGCGGCGGCGGCGGTGGGGGAAGGAGGAGCTGGCGAAGGGCAGGGATCGAGTAGCGAGCGAGGGGAGCGACGCGCGGGGAGGGCCGAGAGGAGGGGGTCACGCGGGGGCGCGCGCGCACCGGGAGCGCGCTTGGAGGCGAGTGGAACTGGATCGGGTTTGCTGCCAGCGGCGTGAGCTCCGGCCGCCATTTTACAACAGCTCCACTCGCGCCGGACACGGGGAGCCGCGAGCACGCGTCTCCCGCAGCCTAATCTCCTCGAACAGGATTCCTTCGCCTCAGCCCCACGGGGAGGTAACGACCGCCCGCTCCCGGGCCGGGTTGGGAGGGGTGCTCCTTGACATCGTGGAGGGAGCGGGGGGAGGGCGGCGCGGGGAGAAGCCGGCTTTTCTGGAAAATGGATTCCGGGAGGGCGCGGAGCACGTTGGCGGGGCTGCTCGGAGTAGGCCGCGGCCCGGCCGCAGCTTCCCGCTGCCCATGTGCTGCCCAGCGCGGGCTTTGTCTGCGGCACTCCGGGAGGAGGCGCTTCCGCGGCCCCGTGGCCCGCGCGGACCGCTCGCGGCGGAGGGTTCGGGTGTCGGGCGGTCGTCGCGGCGCGAGAGTGGGCGGAGGAGCAGGTCCCGTCCCGCAGCTGCGCGGCGGGTTCGGGCGGCGCTCTCCGTCCCGCGGGTGTTGGCTGCTCGTGTGCGCCCGCACGCCGCTTGGCTGCCAGCCTTGCGCCGCAGTCGATGCGCTCGGGGCGAGGGGCGGGGGCTCCGCGGGCCATGTTCAGGCCGGAGCCCGCGGTGGAGCCTGTGTCACGGCGGGCGGGAGGCGGGGAGGCCGCGACCCCGGGCTGTCGAGCTTGTGCTACTGCCGCGTGCAGGGCTCCGGCCCTCTTCGGGCGCTGTCGGGAGCCGGTGGTGGTCTTGGCCCGGCACCCAGTGGGTGTCCGCGGAAGGAAGTTGCAGGACATTGGAAGGCGCAGAGCACGTGTTTGTAATGGGCTTCGCGGCCGCGGTTGGGAGGCTGCCGCCCGGGGTGCGGAGTCGGGGGCGGGATTTGGGGTGCGGGGGTGACGGGTGGTGAAATTGGGGGGTGGGAAGGTGGCTTGTGAGCGCTTTGTTCTTCGCTGGCTGTTGTTCCTGATCTGTAAGCGGCAGGCGGGAAAAGCGCGCCCCTCGGGGCTCCCTCCGAGAGGGACGAGCCCGGCGTGGCTGTCCACGCCGCATGTGGCGGCCGCGCTCTGTCGGTGACACGGCTGTTCCTAAGGCGCGGCGGCAGGTGAACCGGGCGGCGCCGCGCCGCGTGTAGGGAGTCGGTCCTTCTGTGCCCAGCGCTACGAGTCTGGCTGGTCAGGCGGTAGTGGCTTCAAGGTTTCTTTAGAGAGGCGCAACTGGCTGGTGTAGTTAACTGGTAGTCAATGTTGGGGCTCTCATATTGTCCTCCACTCTTTGAAGATCCTAGTTTAATTTTGCTTATTGCGTTTGAACAGATCTCTGGAAACATGGCTACAGAACATGTTAATGGAAATGGTACTGAAGAGCCCATGGATACTACTTCTGCAGTTATCCATTCAGAAAATTTTCAGACATTGCTTGATGCTGGTTTACCACAGAAAGTTGCTGAAAAACTAGATGAAATTTACGTTGCAGGTAAGAACTAACACTTGCAAAATTATATTATGAATTTTTTCTATTGGATTTCTGGCTTTGAGCTAAAATAGCAACTTTTTGTGGTTTCCAATAAGTGTGGGAACTGGAGTTTTGCCTTGTGTGATAGTTGGTTAATTTAGGTTTGAACTACAGATTAAGGTGTACGGAGGGAGGGAGTTGGAGGCTGGCTGGCTGGAAGCCTTTTGGATGAGTCCCTGACAGGAGCAGCAGGTGCTAAGTGTTGGGAGAAAGACCTCTGACTTTTTTGAGTGTTTTTATGGTAGGATTCTTGTTAAATAACTTGGTAACTGTAGACTTGCTTTCTTGGCTTTTTGGTGTGGTTGTTACTTTTTCTAGTGGTATTTGAAATTGAGTTACTGGTTCATTTGTCACACTTGGTATTTTTGCTGGTTGATTTTTATGATTTGTGAGCCTGTATGTTTACTATAGAAATATCAGAACCATCTGACTTGGACACATAAGATGTGAGAGAAGTTGGCTCATTGTAAGTTTGGTTGAGAGGGCTCCTGTAAGTCAGAATGCAGTTCAGAATGGCTCAAGTGTGTGTTTTTTCAAATATGTAGATAGATAAGGAGAGTAGACTTGTATAGGCACATGTGTATTGCTGTCATGATCTTTACTGAAAAAATTAACAGTCATTAACTAAGTTTTCTCTTTCCCAGGGCTAGTTGCACATAGTGATTTAGATGAAAGAGCTATCGAAGCTTTAAAAGAATTCAATGAAGACGGCGCATTGGCAGTTCTTCAGCAGTTTAAGGACAGTGATCTCTCTCATGTTCAGGTAATGTTAATTTAATGTCACTGTGAAAAGTAAATTTGAGTAGTTTTGATATGCCATTTTAAGTTTTATTTAGATGCAGATTTGATAATCACTGTCAAATGTGAATGGGATTTTTTTTCCCTAGAACAAAAGTGCCTTTTTATGTGGAGTCATGAAGACTTACAGGCAGAGAGAAAAACAGGGGACCAAAGTAGCAGACTCCAGTAAAGGACCAGATGAGGCAAAAATTAAGGTAAGTCTTTAAGAACTCCATTTAGTTTTAAAGCCCTGTTTAACTATTCTAACTTTGGTAAATATTCCTCCCCTGTGAAATGGAGGTGTTTATTTTTAAGACATTGCTGTAATATTAATCATTCCCAATTATTATTTTTTGGATAGTTTCTTGTCTTTATTTCTATTTCTAAAACTTTTTAAGGTTATTATGTTACCCAGCTACTGATGCTTAAATCTGTGCTGTTGATATTCCCAGTAAAAGATTTAAAGAAATATATTCATCGTATATCTAGATACTTTTTGAAAAGCTGTAAATCAGTACAAGCCAAACTGGGAGGGAATTATTTCATCACATACATTTAGCAGCTATTTTCTTAGGTGTCTCAAACCCCAGTTAATTAGAATGTTTGCCCTGCTATCCTCTTCTTCTATTAACATGCATTATTAAGGCCAAAAAGCAGCTTAGAACAATAAAATTGTTTAGTGTGAAAATGTAAATGAGGAAACTGAGACTGGGAGTGGAAGACCTGTTTTGGTTTGTTTTAAGGTCATTTGGAAAAATAAATGGTTTCGAATTCAGCTAGGTCTTCATATTTGTGTTAGTAAGTTTTATAGTTCATAGAAAATACGGGTGCATCTTACAAGGGTATATGTGAAACTTAGTAAATGTGGAATGTAAATGTCTTATCACAGTAACTAAACATGCCAGGAAGGCTATGTTAACCAGTGTGATGAAAATGTGTCAAATGTTCTATAAAACTAGTGTATGGTGCCCCATAATCACATTAATGTACACAGCTATGATTTAGTAAAAAAAGAAAAGAAAATACAGTGATCTCGTGTGTGTGTATATGTGTATACATATATTTTTTCTTTTTCACATAGTCCAGATCATACATGTCTAAGTGGTCATGTTTTTAACTTGGTGCCCTTTACACAGTACTCTTGAGCCAGAGGTTATAGTTTAAGAAAAATCAGTTATGGGGGTGGGGATCCTGCAACCATCTAATTTCAAGATTGTTCTTTTTTTAAACACCAAAAGAGGGGGGGGGAAGCTTCATCTTCCTCTGCTGGACCTCCCCCCCATTTTTTTTTTTTTTTTTTTTTTTTTGGAGACAGAATCTCACTGTTGCTTAAGCTAGAGTGTTACAGCATCAGCCTAGCTCACAACAACCTCAAAATCCTGGGTTCAAGTGATCCTTCTGCCTCAACCTCAGCATAGCTGGACTACAGGTGCCTACTACAGCTCTGGGCTAATTTTTTTATTTTTAGTAGAAACGGGGTCTCGCTATTCCTCAGGCTGAACTCCTAAGCTCAAGTGATCTTCCCATCTCAGCCTCCTAGAGTGCTAGGATTTACAGGTATGAGCCACTGTGCCTGGCTTTTTTTTTTGGAGACAGTTTCCCTCTGTCACTAGGGCTAGAATGCTGTAGCCTCAGCCTAGCTGATAGCAACCTCAGACTCCTGGCTTCAAGCAGTCCACCTGTCTCAGCCTCCTGAGTATCTGGGACTACAGATGCCTGCCCACATCTGGTTAATTTTTCTATTTTTAGTAGAGACTGGGCCTCATCTGCTCTGATTGGTCTTGAACTCCTGAGCTAAAGGGATCCTCCCTCCTCAGCCTCCCAGAGTGCTAGGATTATAGGCATGAGTCACTGCACCCGGCCTCTGCACACTTTTAATAAAAGGATTTGTTATATAAAATTTACAGTTAGTCAGAAGGGCGCACAAAAACACAGACGGCCATGTGTGACCCCCAAAGCCACAGGTTACCCAAAGCTGTTAATCTCAACCATGAATTTGAGGCTTTTGCTGTCTAGTTGTAAGTGAATTGAATTTGGACTGTAAATCTAGTTTTGCCATGAAAATGTGATACAGTTGCCTTCATTGCAGTAATGTCAGTTGTAATTAAGTCTCCATTTGGGACTTAGAATTTGAAATTTTATAAACTGTATATTTAGTTTCTATGACTTTCAGTTGTATGTATCTTGGAGGAGGACTTAAATTGTGGCAAGAAGGCATAGAATCGTTTGTATAGAATGGCAGGAAACAAGTTTTTCCTTTTTGTCTTTATGTACTGATAATATTATTTGGGTCTTGTAACGATAATGGTAGAAAAAGCATAAGTCCTTTATAGCACAGGGATTACATGTGAGAAAAAAGATAAGCTATTTAATGGTTTAGTTTATGTGATAGTCAGGTTTGCATTTTAGTTTTGTTGCCTTATGTTGCACCATTAAGCAGTCATATTTGGGTGTAATAGAAAAAGAGCTGTCTTTTGTGAAACTTTGTTAGAAAGTTGAGGAATAAAATAGTTTTTGTGGATGGTAGTATTTAGGATTTAAATTCTTCAAGTAGAAAATTTAAAAACTGGTCATTTTCATTATCAGACTGAGGTGATGCTAAATCACTAGTAACATTTTGATAACTTTTATCATATATGGCTAATATTAGTCTGTTTTTATTTTGGCATTTACCACTAGCCTAATAGATTGATTTTATTGTTTAGAAAACTCATTTTGTACTTTATGGTGGTGAAGGGGAATGAGTTTTCTTAAGTTAATGGTAGACTACAACTTTCTAGTACTTTTGACTATGATGGGTAAAGAGAAGCTCTTAATGTTCTGTATGAGCTGTGCAAATGTTAACATTTTGCTTTGGGGAGATAAAGTTGTTTCACACTGTTGAACTTTCATAAAGTTTTTAAAGTCATTTTGGCTTTTATTTTTTCTGAATGAACCATACTGTTTTATGAAACATGAGCATTTAATGTCAAGTAGTAAGAGGTTATTTTTCCTGTAGCTCCCAGGTTTCTAGACCTGGTTTAGGGAGTGTAATTTTTTCAATTACACTCAGTGTACATTCCGTACTCAGAATGGCAATGTGCACCAAGGAATGGTGTACGGGGAATCAATTGCCTCAGAAATTGAAACTTGGGAGATACTCTACCAAATTAGGTAATCATTTTTTAGGCAATTTTGCAAGGTGAATACCAACTGCCTTGGAAGTTGTTGATGGACTAATATTAATTTTCTGTGGAGAGTAGAAAATAATTTAAACAAGGTCTTGAAATTTTGATGGTGGATTAGGGGTTTAAAAAGTGCACATTAAAGGGGAAATTCTAAAATAGACAATAGAAAACCATCTATGGGGGAATGTTGCCAAGATAATTGGAAAGATTTGAACAAGTTTAAATTTGACTGCTAAATGCTTGGGTGTGGTTCTGTGAATTAAATGTATTAATGATATTTGGACTTTTCAAGGCACTCTTGGAAAGAACAGGCTACACACTTGATGTGACCACCGGACAGAGGAAGTATGGGGGACCACCTCCAGATTCCGTTTATTCAGGTCAGCAGCCTTCTGTTGGCACTGAGGTAAAGAACCTAAAAACTTGGACCTTTTGTAGTAAAAGCACAGGTGTCTGGTTTCCTAAAAGAAAGTCTTCATAGTTTTCACTTAATGTTTAATTTATAGATATTTGTGGGGAAGATCCCAAGAGATCTATTTGAGGATGAACTTGTTCCATTGTTTGAGAAAGCTGGACCTATATGGGATCTACGTCTAATGATGGATCCACTAACTGGTCTCAATAGAGGTTATGCGTTTGTCACTTTTTGTACAAAAGAAGCAGCTCAGGAGGCTGTTAAATTGGTAAGTTTTTTTCCTCTTCAGTTTTCACATTCAGTATCTTTAATGCCAAAAATTTTTTGTTGTGTCTAAGAACTTAACAGACGTTTTTTGTGCAAGCTTTATAACAGCATCCCCTGCCTGTATATTTGCTAGAATTCCAGGATCTGTTAGTGTGATAGATAAACATGTGACTTAGTGGGATTTTTTGTTTAAATTTATAGGAATGTGAAAGGGTTTTAAAAAGTAACTGATAGGGTTCCCATGGTTCTGGCTACACCTTGGCCATCCTTTTTTCTAAAATAATTCACAAGGACAGTACGATTAAATTTCTAGTTGATGAAACAAAGGATTTTGTGGTAGATGGCAGTAGCTGATTTAAAGATATCAGATGTTAGATGAGCACTAGTTATTTTTCTGATTTTTTTCTAACAGCAAACATTGCCTCATGACCAACTGATTTAAAAAAGTTGGTGGCGGGGAGGCTAGGTGCGGTGGCTCAATATCTATAATCCTAGCACTCTGGGAGACTAAGGTGGGCGGATCAGCTAAGCTCACAAGTTCGAGACCAGCCTGAACTATCTCCAAAAATAGCCTGGTGTTGTGGTGGGTGCCTGTAGCCCTAGCTACTTGGGAGGCTGAGGCAAGAGAATAACTTGAGTCCAAGAATCTGAAGTTGCTGTGAGCTATGATGGCCACAGCACTGTATGGGGATGACAAAGCGAGACTTTTGAAGTTTCAAAATATTTTTTATTACTCTTGTTCAAACACACTAAATTCTGTGGCTAAAGTGCTGTTCTGCATTTTATAGTTAAAGAGCTGGGGTTAATTTAAATTTAGGGGCTATATAAGAAATACCTCTGGGGGAGGAACTTTTGTAGGAGATGGCCTCACTATGGCAGATAGTTATTAAATTTGTCTTGTCTGCCTTACTTAAAGCAGACTTTAAGAATCTTCAGACTGATTTCTCCAAGTTTTTTTCCTATTTTCTCACCATCAGATGTATCACTTGAATGAAGACAAACTTGCAAAAGAAAAAACTAGCACGCTTTCCTTTTCTGTATTGTTTGAATACTTCTGCTTGTGTGCATAACTGAATATGGTGGAGGTTTCATATTAGAAAAGTATGCTACTTGAAAGAATATTGATGTGTTTTTAAAAACAATTTAGGAGTTATACATATTTTTAAAATTATGGTTGACTTTTTCCTTTCTTTACAGAATGCTTCCTATTTTAGAGGGGATATAGTTCTGTAGAGAGCCATTCACTGGTAACCTTTGAGCTGTCAAAATTTTAGTTTCAGCAGTTGAAGTGAAGGACTTTTTCAGAGCTCTAAAAAGAAAGAGGTACTTTAGAAATCATCCAGTTTAATCTGTGAAAGAATAGAACATTTTTGCCAGGCAGCAATAAAGTAGCAGTAAGGGAAAATGCAGAATGATTGAGAAAACAATGAGTATTCTTACGACAAAAAACTCTTATGATGGGCCCACAGATTCAACTAATTGCAGAATAGAAATACTCCTAAAAAATCCAGTAAAAAATATAAGATTATATGAGAGGATGAGTGTAGGATATATAGTAACTATGCCATTTTATATAAGTGAATTGAGCATCTGTGAGTTTTAATATGGGGTGTTTGAACCAATACTCTGCATATACTGGGAGACCACTGTGAAGAACTTACCCAGTGTTGTCACACCCATTTTTTAACACTTCAAAACAGGATCATTAAACTGATACTGTAGGCTACTTAATCTTTGCTAGTAAAACTTACAGTTATGGTAAGTGATCAATCACTGGTACTTAGATTTGTAGAGGATTTCCAGAAACCTTAAGGAGACAATGGTGATGTAAGCCAGCAATAACGGGATATTGAGTGCCACTAAGTAGACACTGAAATGTTTTCAGTTGGGAGAATTGTCTTGGCTTAACAAAATAATTTCTGCAGGCTGGTTAGAATAATACAGTCTAATTTATGTAATTTTTAATTATAATGCAGAAACTTCTATAGATAACCAAACAGCCTTTTTGATTAGTGTAGGAACTAAACCTTGTTTTAAACCTTTTTACATTTCTTTTTGGATTTTTCTGTTGTGATTTGAGTCATCTGGGGGCCTAATTATTTTTGACTACCTGATTAATAGAGGGCTTTGCCTTCTGGTCCCTTTTAAAAGATATTTAGAGTGATAAGTGGTATGTATCCACTGAGATGAATTGAACTTGTCATTTGCTTTTTTAATTTTATTTATTTTTGTCTGTCACCCTGGGTAGGAGTGCCATGGTGTGATAGTTCATACCATCCTCAAACTTCGGGGCTCAAGTGATCCTTTTGTCTCAGCCTCCCAAGTAGCTGGGACTACAGGCACCTCTTACAGTGCCCAGCTACTTTTTAGAGATTGGGTCTCACTCTTGCACAGGTTGGTCTTGAACTCCTGAGCTCAGGCAATCTGCCTACCTTGGCTTCCCAGAATGCTAGGATTACAGGCGTGAGCCACTGTGTCCACCCTCGTTTGCTTTTTTTTTTTTTTTTTTTTAAATGCTTTATGGTGGATAGGATTTGGGAAATTTGCCTTAATACAACAATAAAGGAAAGGACTAGATTTTAGCGAAATGAAGTAATTCAAGCATTCTAGAAAAAATATAAGACTTAAGTTCATTTGGATTTTTTTTTTTTTTTTTGCTACTTTGTATTTATGTGTGGAAATAAGTACCCCTTTATACATTCCTTGAGGAGGGAGCATACTTTGGACATTATTGTTACTTGTGTCATATCTTGAAAATTCTCCTTGAGTTGCAACTCTATCCAAGGTGAATGTTTATATAATTGAGGTTTCATTCTGTTTATATGTAACTAAATGTTTGGGAAAATGCTTTCTTTACATTATTTGCAAATCAGACAAGATTGGAGCACCTGCTTCTGCTTTCTTTGAGTATCTTGAGTAATGTCTTGGGGCAGGATGGTTTTAGGTCTTTAGCCTTATTTTTTCTCTAGTCTGTAGTCCACTGATCTATTAGCTGAGCTATCAAAAGATACGGCCTTATTTTTTGGTACTAATGCAACAGTGATTTGTTCCCATAGATTAAAAACTATTGTAGATCTTAAGTTTGTATATGGATTACTTACAAAAATAGGTTAGTTGATAATAACAGCTGAAGAAGTATGATGTTAGAAGTGACTGCAGATTTTTGAAATGACTGATTTCCAGCCAACATCTATCTTGATTTTGAGGAATAAAAATATTCATCCCTAAATGGTGATAATCTAGCTAGGGAAACAAAATCTAGACTTGTGAGAAGGTGATGAGCACAACTCATTCTTCCAAGTAAGTGGAATTATGTTCTGTACAAGAGTAAATAGTCTTGGTGACTTGTGTAAGGCCATATAGCTAAACACCACAGCTTGTTTGGTGCAAGAGTTCTTTAGCTGGAGTCCCTAGTGTAGATCAGACATAACAATTTAAGCCAGCAGCACAACTTGCTACCAGGTAGCCTGATTCTTTAAATTATTTAGTGGTATAGTTAGTGTTAAAAGGAGTTTAGGAAGTTAGTCATGTCTCTTGCTAAAATATTTTTGGTATGTAACACTTGACGGTCTTAACTGCTACCACTGTAGTCTAAGTATTTTTGTACCATTCAGACTACTGAAGAAGCCTTATTAGTTTCTCTGCCTTTTGTTGCCCTATATGTTCAACAGGATAGATTATGTCAACACTGCCATGCTGAAATGACTTCCACACTAGACCCTATCCAATCAAGTTCCTTACCTCTTTTCCCTACTCTTCCCTGCATTACCTTTCCATCCATACTTTGCCTTTTGTCCTCCAAATAAATTGGCCATTTCCATCTCAAGGCCACCTGCTGTTCTGCTTTGTATACTTTGGAGGTAGCCTAGTTACCTATGCATTAGTCAGAGCTTAGAAGGTTTTTCCTAACTTAGAGGCACTGTTACCAGTTAGTTTATTGCCCATCACAGTATCCTGAACATGATAAAATAGATTTTGCTTAGAAGAACTTAAAATCATTTTTTTACTTAGTAAAAAGTTTTTCCCCCCTCAGAATAGAAGCACTTTTTTACCTTTATTCTTCACTTTATATATCCATATTTATCTATATATATATTTTTTTTAATTCTTCACGTTTAAAACAGTGTCCCTGCTATAAAGTAGGTGCTGAATAAGTAACCTGCCTGGCTTGACCAGTGCCAGGTAACATCATTTGTGACCCAAGAATTTATAATATACCTTTTTGTTCATGGGCTTTTATAAAAAGATATTTTAGCTTCCATCTGTAATTACCGTATATACTTGAGTATAAGCCGAGTTTTTCCGGCACAAAATTTGTGCCGAAAAACCCGAACTCGGCACAAATTTTGTGCCGAAAAAACTCGGTTTATACTCGAGTATGTAGGTACTCTGTGCTACTTTCAGTTGTAGGGATTAGAGTAGACTAGTGGGTGATGTTTTCTCCCCTTCCCCCGGAGGATGTTGGGAAATTCATGTGTTTCTGGTTATTATAACACAGAAAGGGACAGGCAGGTATGTATGTGTGTGTGAAGTGCTGCTGGAATTGGGCCCCAGGGCAGTGGTGCTGTAATGCTGGAGTTGTCTTCCTTTGGTGGAAATGCAAACAGTGCCTATGTAATAAACACTGGAATAGATGAACTCTTTATTTGCAGATTAAACGTTAAATAGTTCTGATGGTTTTATTTGCCACATTGGTTCTGTATAGCACCGTTTGTGTATACCATTTTGACAAATGCAGCTGACAAAGTAGGTCCGTGAAATACTGTAGTGGCAATTTAGCAAAAGTTTGGTGTGTTAAACACAAGAACTTAGCACAGGTATACATGTTATTTACTTTATTCATTTTAATTTTTGACTAATTTTTTTCTTTTCTTCTCCCTCCCTCCCTGCCATGTTCTTGACTTTAGAGGAGTTATGGGGATGTGAGAAAAGTGCTAACTACAATCACATGGGAAGCAAATTGTGGAAGGGTAAACGAATGATGAAGGGAAATTGCTTGGGGTTAGGGTTGTCAGAACATTTTGTGATAAAGAGGTTTGACCAGCACAGGGATGAAAATAGGTGAATCTTATTGAAGCAGTGTTGTAATAAGTAGGAGTTAAAACTTTCATTAAGTCAGTGCCAGAAGGTGTAGCTGGGGTAAGCAAGCTGCACAGTGCAGTTACTGCTGTGAGTCTTGTTTCAGGGGACATGATGATCAAACTGGTCGAATGATGAAGGGTGGGATGAATAGGACAAAAGCCAGGAGGAGGGTGTCAATAGAGAGGTCAAAGAGTATGAGAGAGAAATGATAGACTATTGGTGGTGTATTGTAGGTTCTGTTCTAGTTTTATCAGTGATTCAAATGGGGACATAGCTGGACTATTCGTGAAAAGTTTGGTGGCTTGAATGTGCATGCAGAGATTAATACGTTAGATGACAAAATCAGAATTGGAAAAAGTTTTGGTAGCCTGGGAAATACAGTTCATATCTAGTAAGACTGAATTGACAGAAGTCAAGTTTTATGCAAAACTAACAAGCTAAGGTAACATGGACTACGTGTGATAGAGGTATATAGTGTCTAAAGTGAGAAATTAGTAGTAATGTCCTATTTATTATAGTAGGCTTTACAATCTCAGTCTGCATTTACAATATTGCGCTGTGGATATCTGATACTCTTCAGTGATATGTAACAGTGTCCATATTGCTTGGAGACATTTTAGTTTGCTTTTCTTGGGGTGAAGAAATGATTAGTCTTGTGTAGAGGTGTGTGCAGGTATATGAAGTGCTTTTTTTTTTTTAAGTGCTATTCTTTGAAGGAGGAAATAGATTTACTGCAGAATTTTTAGGAAAGTGGATTTTGGCATAATCTAAAGAAGACTTTCTAAATATTTAGAATGAAAGTGAACATGCTTTGGGAGATAGTAGCTTTACTGAGAAGAGTTAGGACTGAGCAACCGCTTCTGGATCAGATTCCAAATCTGAGATTGCTAAATTTCTGGGAATTTGGTGACTATGAGGGAAGGAAAAAGTGACTTAAAATTTTGAGCTTAGATGACAGGAATATTCCACACTGTAACACTACTGTGGTGGTCTTAATCCTGACCCAGAAGGCTAGATTTTTAACACCAGCTTAAGGTCTAGGGCTCACCTTTCTAGAGTAGAAAAGAGAATACTGTTTTGTTCATTTTTGATATTGCATCGTGTCTTGAGAGATTTTATCAGTGCTAAATTAGAACCTCTCTTGAGGTTCAGATTTGTTTTTTTTGTATTGCCCTTTTACCATCTAACTCACTGTTATCTACTTGCTAGGATAAAAATTGTTTTTAAATTTAAGGTGTTAGAAAGGTTGAACAATTCAGGTGTGCATATAAAAATGTGTGCTTAATCCACAGATGGAACATTGCTTCAGGAAATGCCTATTTCTGGATACTTTATTTGGATAGTATGTCCTCAGTCTCCTTCCTTACTTTGCTTCTTTAATAACTTGATTTCATTAGAGAACCAGTTTATTCTCTGTGTTACTTTACAACTTTTTTTTTTTTTTTTTTTTTTTTTTTTTTTTTTTTTTTTTATTT
>CAUYPK010093077.1:0-17023 GCA_963574355.1 Loris lydekkerianus | reverse complement strand
TCTCAAACCCCACATGGTGGACACCCTGAATCTCCCTTCAGCCCTTTTAAAAGGCACTTTATACTTCTAAGCTTGGCTAAGCAGAAGCTTTCCCAGGAAAGTGCTTGTTGCTGGGATCACTGCTGAAGTGGCTATCCACTTATCCAGCCTGCCAAAATTGTCTCACTCTGCCCCTGAGGGTTAAGGCTGTAAGGCATCTCAGTCCCCACCTTTAGGCTGCTCAGTAAGTGGGTTACTAGCTCCGGCACAATCCTTGCTCTGCAACCCTGAGGGCAGAGCTTGCCAGGGAAATTCTCTCACAATGGCTACCTGTGGCCACAGCTGAACACTATTAGCTCTGTCTGGCTCAGAGGCTCAGTCTGGGGCCCTAGACAACACCCAAAGTTCTCCTCACTCCTGCTCAAGCTCTTCCATGTCCAAAAACACCAAAACAGCTCACAGGTTAGGCCTTTCCGGTTTGTAGTCTCACTGCTGCTGTACTTACAGCTCCCAATGGGATTAGACCAATCGAACACACACAACCACTTGCCAATTTTCCACTGTTTTCGTCCTCCTCTTGGGGTCCAGAAGTCTCTCGCTGACTCCATGTATCCTCAAAGGGATGATTATAGGCAGATCCCACCAGCCAGAGATGCCTGGAGTCTTATCTCCCCAGACGCACGGTGCCCAGTTGCAGGGAAGCTGTTAATCAGCTGCCATCTTCCTTAATGACTGCCTTGCAGAATGGCAGGAGATGAGGCTATGTGAAGTTACACCTGCACTGGGGCTTGCACAGCACTGACCAGAGACAAAAGAGTCCTGGAGGGTCGGAGGAAACAGATGTGCCAGCACTCCCCATTTTGTTAATTTCTTTATGTATGGTATTTTCATTTCTATCTCCCTTGTAGTCACTTGGGGGGGAGCTGATCTGCTCTGATTTTTCATATTACCAGCGTTCTTTTGCTGATTCCTTTGCATGTGGGTTTTCAATTTATTTATTTATTTTTTAATATTTAAGCTAGAATGTTAGTGTGTCTCTAACTTGTTGTTGAGAGGTATTCTAGTTGGGCTATCTTATGCAGCTCACAGTGTGCAGGAAGACAAGATCCAATGGAGAGACAAAGCACCCAAACACTATGTTTATAAGAGGAAGGGCTTTATTCACCAGCTGGGAGCTTACAGCATAGAAAAATTTCAAATCACCATGCTCCCTGACTGGCTTGGTCTTTCCCTTTTTATCGACAGTCAAAAAGTTCCAACCCATAGGTACCTTTTTCATTGTCCAGTTTGAATTTAGCAGGAAATGCTATTACAGCCCCCACATAACTACAGGATTTCACAAAAGTGGAAATTTCCAAGTTCCAGGAAGTTAAGTTCACAAATTCCTAAGAACTGAGTCACCATGCAGAGAACCCTGCAGGTGTATCCTTATGGTCTCCTTGAGAAGATCTGTTCTCCTAGACCTCACCCTTCTTGGGTATCCTCTCTCATTTCCTTGTTTTGAGACTCCAACATATTTTAATTCAGGGTCTCAACATCAGCTTGCTTTTGCAGGTGCCAGTATTAATCACTTTCAAGCACTTAGATTTTAGGGACTGTGACTCCTCTTGGGTTCTCTACTCAGGTCTTAATAGTACCGTGGTGGTGGGCTAATGTACAAAATTTTACTTTTCCCTGTGTCACATCCTTCCCCCCCCCTTTCCCAAAAGTCTGATTAAGACAAGTCCCTCAAGGTATTTCCTCAGGCTTCAACCATGCGTTGATCAGCCAACTCTGAGTATGTGGCTCAAGCAGGGCATGTTGACCATCTTAAAAGTTACCTTTATTTCCCAAGGGGCAGTGAAGCTTTATTCAGCCAGCTGTGATGACTCCAGGTGAGGATTCCTTCCACTTTTGCTGTCATTCCTGTGGTCAGGATGATAGTGTAAAGTCCATTCTACCTTGGTTTGAAGGGGATCTGTTTCTGATTCTGGACCTAGACTTGGTCCCCTTGATTCTCCGGAGAGAAACAATGTATATACACAAAAGTCTAAACAGAACACGATTAATTACCCAAGTGGAGATCTTTCTTGCTACTCTTTCTAGGGCTTTTGTCTATCCAATTCAGTCTCTGAGTTTTTTTAGGAGTTCCCACTGTATTGCAGAGGATTGATAGTGGCAAGGCCTGTATCCAATTAAGCTTTGCTTCCTGGCAGAGTTTACCAACTCCTGTTCTTATGGCTCTGTTCATGCACTCTACCCTGCCCAAGCTTTGAGGCCTACATGTCACGTGTAGTTTCCAGGTGATATTCAAAGCTTTCATTATCATTTGTACTATTTCTGTTGTGAAGGCTATTTCATTGTCAAATTTAAACCAGAGTGGCAATCTAAACCATGGGATGATTTCTCTGGGCAACACTTTTACTACTTCAGGAGTTCTTTTTATCTTGGTGGGGAGAGTTTCCACCTATTCCAAGTATGTGCAGAACATCAACAGCAAGTACTTGTTCCCTTTACACCTGGGAACTTGAGTAAAATCTACCTTGAAGTCCTCAAAGGGCATTGCTCTATCTGACTGGATTCCTGGGGATACCATCAGTCCTTGGCACATGTTGAACTGGCTGCAAGTGACACACCATTGATTGACAGTTTTGGCCAGGGCTGCCAGGTGGGAAGTGTAGAAGTGCCAGCCCAGCAACCTCACCAAGGACTCCTTTCCCAGGTGAGTGCTCTAATGCATGGCTGTCACCACAGTGGCTCCTAGAAGCTGGGGGACTGCTACTTGTCCATCTGGCATCTTTATTCATCCTCCCTTTATTTCTTGGCTCCCCTCCACTGCCAAGCATTTTTTCTCCTCCTGGGAGTAGATAGGTGTGAGCTCCAGAACCCACAGGATGAGGGGAGCCACTTGCAACACCTAGTGTGAACTGGATGCAGCCCTTTTTGTCTGAGTATCAGCCCTAGTGTTCCCTATAGAAATGGTGGAAGCATTTCATTGATGTTCATGACAGTGCATCACTGCCACTTTCTGGGGTTTCCATACTGCCTCTAGCAACTGAAGTATCTCCTGCTGATACTTAATGTCCTTTCCCCCAGAATTTAATAGTCCCTTTTCCAATGCCCCATGTACTTGAAGAGTCAGAAAAGCATACTTGGAGTCTGTGTAGATATTCACACTTTTCCCTTGACTTAGTTCTAAGCCTCAAGTCAAGACAATTAACTCAGCCTTCTGAGTCCATTTTCCTTGGGGTAGGTGCTTAGCCTCTACAGCAGTGGTTCTCAACCTTTTGAATGCCACAGTGTATTTTTATTGTTAAAAAGGGGTTGAAACCCACAGGTTGAGAACTGCTGCTCTGCAGTCTCTGTTAAGGTAACCACTGCATACCCAACCCACCGCTCACCTTGTACTGTCATGTAACTACTTCCATCTACATACAAGTCCCAGTCTGCATCTGTCCAAAGCTGGTCATGTAAGTCAGGTCTGCTAGAATACACATTATTTATAACTTCTGTAAGGTCATGCTCAGTCTCTCTTCCACTGACTGCAAGGAGTGTGGTGGGGTTCAGGGTGTTACATACTTCTACTATTATCAATGGATTGCCACACATTAAGCTTTTGTACTTAGTTAATCTTGCATTAGTGAACCACAAATGTCCCTTAGTGTCCACTAAAGTAACCACAGATTTGGGGCATTTTCACTCTGAGTTTCTGCCCTACAGTCAGCTTATCAGCTTCTTGCACCAGCAGTGCAAGTGCTGCAGTGGCAGTGACTGCTAGTGTGTGGTGACCATCCTTTCGAGACCCTGTCAAGTTGCTTAGAGAGGTAAGCTACAAGTCTTGGCCAGGACCAAACCAGCTGGGTTAACACACCCACAGCCATTTTTTTTTTTTTCTTTCTGAGAAATACAGGCTGAAGGGCTTGGCCAAGTCTGGTAGCCCCAATGCAGGTGCAGTCATCTGGAAGAAGATACATTCTTGTTCTCCTCCTCATTCTAAGGGCTCTCCCTCCTCACCTTGAGTTGTCTCATACAAGGGTTTGGCCAAGATGGCAAAGTTGGGAATCCAAAGGTGGTAGAAGCCTACCATGCCTAAGAATTCCCAAACTTGCTATTGGTTTGTGTGGTTGGGGAGGCAATTAATGACTTGCTCCTGTTCCATGCCTAAATTCCTCTCTCCCTGCTGGATAGAAAATCCTAGGTAACGTACTTGCCCCTGGAAAATTGGGCCTTCCGTTCAGATACTTTATAGCCACATACCTCTCTTCATGTCGTAAAAGACAGTCTGCACTTCAGGCACAGCCCTCCTGGGTAGGGTGCCCTAAGAGGAAGTCATAGACATACTGGAGCAGCACACACCCTAATTTCTCAGTTGAGAATTTCTGGAGGTCATGAGCTAGCACTTCTCCAAAAATCATGGGTGAGATTTTGAACACCTGTGGCAACCTGGTCCATGTGTACTGGATCATAGTTCCCATGTCTGGCCTCTTCCACTGGAAAACAAACCTCCTCTTGCTTTCTGGAGCCAGCTTTATACTGAAAAAGGAATTTACATCCAGGCAAGTGAACCACGTGACTTCTGCTGGCAGCAGACTCAGCAGAGTATATGGATTAGGCACAGTAGGATGCCATGTTACAGTTACATCATTCACTGGGAAATGCTAATTTAGGTTCTAATTTCTAATGATGTATCTATATAGGCACTGCAGGTAACATTTAATACTGCACAATTTTTTCCAGTGCAGCCAACAGGTGACCTTTGTTGAGTCTTAAGGCTCTAGAGCAAGTATAGCTATTGTATATAATTTTATACTCTGTGGCCAGTCTCTTAGTCCCATTTAACATATCACTTTAGTAAAACAGTTATGTCTCATTTTATGAGTTGACATTACAGACAAGGCTGGGAATTAATACAGGTGGGCTGCCACCTCTTTTATCCTTGAACCATTTTTCTCTCTCCAATTTTTCTCTCTGCTAAAGGCAAATTATAGCAAAAGTAACTTAGTCGCCAATGTAAACTGTACCTGCAGTATACTGGGTCTGATTATTTGCATAAAGTGCAGCAAGAATAATTATTAGCCATCTAGACTCTCCTTTCCTTTAAACTTGGCTTTGCTGAAACTTTTTTTTTTTTTTTGCATTATTTTTTTTGGCAGGGCTGGGTTTGAACCCACCACCTCTGGCATATGGGGCCAGTGCCCTACTCCTTTGAGCCCCAGGCACTGCCCTGCTGAAATTTTTTATAAGAAATCTCAGGTTAGACTTTCAAGCCTTCTATGAGCCCAGGGTCATCTGTGCCATTAGACACTTGTATGCATTGGGTAAATTCCTCTCCTTTTGAGGCCCCCAAGCACATTTCGGTTCCTGGACCTGTCAGAAAGTGACCTTCATTACTTAACACAGATAAGGAAACATTATTGATGGGTATCTGGCCAGTTTTTCCAAAGGGATTTTTAAATTGGCCTTATAAAGTCAACCTTAATTTCTTAATGCAGTCTGGAAACCTCTGGAAATTCTATTCCAGCCAAAGCATTGGTAAAATAGCCAGTGCCTTCATCACATCCTATAGAACAAAACAGATTCTTATTGAATTTATGCAAATAACTATATTGTCAGTAATTAAGAATACTTCCAAATGGCTTTCAAATTCTTGAGAAATCAAGGAGAGAGAAAAAAAATACATGTTTCAAATTCTTCCCATAAGTACCTACATGGCTTGAAAATCGACAAATAGCTCAAAAGACAGAAAATGGTTTTCTTGATTTCTGGAAAGCAGAACACAGAAAGAATCAGCAATATTCCAAACAAAAAGCCATAACAAACTAGCCTAGTTCCACATACCTGATTTTTGTTCTGTTTGAAGTTAGGTTAGCAATACTCAGACATGTTAATTTTCCAATCAAAGTTCTAAAAGTCTGCCTTTAGTTCAAAGGTACTCAATTTCCAAAGTCATCAGGAATTTTAATTCAAAAGAATTCATCAGCTTCTCTTAATGTTTCTTTTTTTTAGGACAAATTTTAGACTCAGCCAGTTACAAAAAAACACCTCTTTTTTTAGGTGAATCAAAATTATTTCTGACAATATACATTAGCACAGACAAATGTTTTATAATATTGGAACATACCCACACAAAATTAGTCACCATTTCATATTTGACAATGTTTCCTATACATTTTTAGTAAATCAAATAAGTCTAATTTGTTTTTCTCAGTTTATCAATGGTCTTAATATTTCAAAAAGACCAAATTCAGAGTTGTGATTTTTTGTTTCTTTGTTTGTTTGTTTTTGCAGTTGTCATTGTTGTTTAGTTGTCCCTGGCCAAGTTTGAACCCACAAGCCTTAGTGCATGTGGCCAGCACCACAACCACTGTGATACAGGCACCAAGCCCTAAATTTAGAGTTTGGATTTTGGATAGTTTGTCAAATATCAAAGCTTAAAATATTTGTTCAAACAAGATTACAAACCAAAATATTTTAGAGGAAATACATAGTCAACTGGATCACATGTAAACTGCTTCACAAAGTTCCTTTTATGAGCTTCATTTAAGCTGCACAGACAATCCACAAACATTCTAAATTTTAACTTTTGCCCTGCCTTTCACTTTCTCTTTCAGGACAAAATTTGTCATCTAAGATTTTCTTACACAATTTCCCTTTCTCTCTAATTTGTCTCTTTCCCAAAAACCCACTTTCCACAAAACAGGATCACAGTTCACTATGAATTCAACCATTCACGTGGCCAAACTGATAGTTAGAATGTTTAAATGGCAAGAATCTTATTTTTGACAAAGACTAAGTTTCCCCAACAATTTAAACAACCAAATTATTACATTTTACAAATGAGAGACATTTTATGAAAAACAACATTGACCCAGATTTTTCCACTCACAGCTACACAGGGACCCCAATTTTTCAGGCTTAGGTGAGCTCAGAAGTCAGATTCCCATCCCTAGGCACAAATATGTTGCAGGCCATACCCTATTATCCCCACCAAGGTCATGAACAAAGTAGCCCCAAGCATTTTGGCTCCACCCTGACTATGGAACAGACACCCTAATGCCCTCCACAGACAAAAACTGCAGCAAAGACCTAATAATCTTGCCCAAGGTGAGAAGCCGCATTATTCATTTGCTAGAACACCTATTCAGTTTGTAAAGGTATTTTTTCATCTAACAAGCTCTGGCCAAGACATCTCTCAGCGCCAACTATTTACACCCAGACAAAAGACCCTTGCAGGAGACCTCCAACTTGGGTCTCCTCTCCCTTGCCAGTAGCTCTGGCACTGTCCATTCTCTCTGCATGCCCCTCCATCCAACAAAATCCAATTTTATCACTGATCTGTGGCCTGTGGGATCAATTCTCGAATCCCTGAAACCAAGGACTCACTGAAGAAATTCCAGTAACATAACTACAGCACAGTCATCTTTTCTGATGTCTTTTCATTTTCCCCCTAAGTCTCACATGGCCACGTGGCCACCAAGACTAGACTTATGTCTGAGACAGAAAGCAGAAAACCTAAAACTTCCAGTTTTTCTCAGAATAGCTAGGGGTCAAAGTTGGAGCACTGAAGAGGGGGCCACTGACACAATTCTTTCACCCTGTGAAGGTGAGAGAGAATACCCAAGAAGGGTAAGGTCTAGGAGAACAGGTCTTCTTAAGGAAACCACAAGGATACACTTGAAGAGTCCTCTTTATGGTGACTCAGCTCTTGGGAACTTATAAACTTAACTTCCTGGAACTTGGAAATTTCCAAGTTCTGTGAAATCTGGTAGTTCTATTGTGGCTGGAATAGCATCTCCCATGTGATGCAAACTGGCCAATGAGAAGGATACCTGTGAGGTGGAACTTTTTGACTGTCATTAAAAAGGGAAGGACCAAGCCAGTCAGGGAGTGCAGATAGTTGCAATTCTTCTATGTCATAAGCTACTAGCTGGTGAATAAAGCCCGTCCTCTTAGAAACATGGTATTGGGTTCTCTTTCTTTCTGTTGGGCCTCATCTTCCTGCAACAAATGGGGTAGCAAAAACCCACCTATTGTTACCTGTCTCATCATTCTCCAAGCACTCACATGCACACAATTCCAACACATTTCTTAACCTGGGCAGCCTCAATTTCCCCCTTGGACTGCCACTTAGCCATAGGAGGCAAACCGACACTCCCCTGGGCCCTGTGAAGGGAGGTCCAACCCCACCCTCAGTCACATCACGTCCACACATTCATATACCTCTCACCAGACCTGCCAGCAATCTAATGCCCCAGGGTTGATCAGATCCCTGCTTCCACCCAAATGGTGAAAACCCCAGATTGATCATACCTTGCTTTATATGTCTCCCTGTACCTGTTTCTGCATGCTAGTTATTCCTGGTGTTTGACTCCTTGACAACCTGCCAAAAGAGTCCATTCTCTTCCCAGTCAAGCCATCCACACAGGAAGGCCAAGGTGCCTCCCTTGTGTGCTCGGTGATTCACGTTGTCCAGGCCAATCTGGGGCTTCCTTGTGAGTGTGCAGAGGATTGGCAGCAACTACCAGGTACGTGTTCTCTCCAGAGGTGATCTCGGTTCCCAGTTAGGGAACCAAAAATGTTGCAGGAAGACAAGGCCCAACAGAGAGAAAAAGCACCCAAACACCATATTTATAAGAGGAAGGGCTGTATTCACTGGCCGAGAGCTTATGGCATAGAATTCCAAATGGCCACACTCCCCGAATGGCTTGGCCTTTCCCTTTTTATCTATAGTCAAAAAGTTCCAACCCATAAGTACTTTTTTCACTGGCCAGTTTGAATTAAGTGGAAGATGCTATTCCAGCCCCCACAGAACTACAGGATTTCACGAAGTGGAAATTTCCAAGTTCCAGGAAGTTAAGTTTACAAATCCCCAAGGGCTGAGTCACCACATAGAGGACCCTGCAGGTGTATACTTGTGGTCTCCTTAAGAAGACCTGTTCTCCTAGACCTCACCCTTCTCAGATATCCTCTCTCAACAGGAGGCAGTTGTGGCCTGGAGGCAAGCCCTTCCTGTCCAATTGTCACACCTATCTGCCAGCAATAGTGCCATTCAAATTGCTCTGGGCTAGTGGATACCCAGTCAGGTGGTCTGGTGATGACATTAGCTGCCACAAAGCACAGAGCACTCCAAACAGTTTTTAGGACTTTCCAATGCCAAGTGGAAGCTTCTTGTTCCACCAGCTGCTCACAGAATATTAAGGCTATGTGGCTAATTTCATGAGCCCTGGGGATAGGGCACTCTGTTGACTGAAGCCAGCTTTCCACAGAGGCTCCCATCCAGAAGGACAGTTAAAGGACAGAAATTTAGCAGGTAACCTGGTGGATTAGAGCTGTGTCAAGAGAGAAGGTTGAAAAACACACACCAATCCTGCTGATGCTAGCTGTGACAACAAGGATACAAGCAAAAGGTACAAAATCCATCACCAAGCAGATGGGAGGCCCCTCCCCCATGAGAACGACTCGGAGCACTCCATAAACAAACAAGCAGTTCAAAAGTCCTCCCATTATATTCCACGGGAGAAACCCTCTAAAAAATGGACCTACATCCCCTACTGGGTGACTCCTGCCAGGCATAAAACTGTATAAAACTATATATTATCTACTTGCAATTCTGAGCTCCCAGCACTCCCCTCCACTCTCACTCTGAGGTCTGGAAGCCTGTCCCCCAGGAGTCCAGAATCTTCAGTATTTTCTTGAGAGGTGTGGACAGAGCATAGACTGCTGCTAGTCAGTGCTGATTCTGTGGCACAGGGGTGAGGAGAGGTCAGCTGAGAGGGAACCACACAGGAGCAGTGGTGCCCCGAGGGACAGAGCAGCTGCCATTTTTGGCAACAATAGGGCTCACCCCTGGATATTCTGGAGTCACAACCCATGTCTCACTGGGCAGCCAGAGGAGGCCAGACATCCTCTCTGGTGGCAGCCACTGGTGGAACAGATCTGGGACCGAAACACAGGCTCTGTGAGTAAAGGGTTTGTCTGAGGCTGTACTGACCTGGGTGGAGCATGAGAACTAGAAAACGCATGTGCAGAGCCAGCAGATTCCCAGGGCAGGGCTGACCCAGAGGACCGCTTTACTGAGCCTGAGATGCACCCGGCCCTCAGAAGATCATTAGCCCAGACAAAGGGGGGCAGGCACAGGCTGGAATACAAACTGTAGCAGAGACCTGGATGTGGCACAGACAGGGCCTGAGGTGCAAGTTCTGTGAACTCAAAACAGCTTCTCTTCTGCAGGGGAATTTAGCAGGGACAGAAAAAAATTCTGCAAAGTTGTTCTGTTCTGTCAGTAACATCAATCAGGGGCAGGGCTGGAACTGAGCGAACAGCCCAAGCCTCCATTAAGCAGCAGCCTGGCGGAGGAGACATAGATCTCCCAGTAACTCAGGCAAGTGAAAACCCCTGGAGTATCTGCTCATCAGAGGCAACTGGGTCACAGCACTGTGGCATTATCAGTGACTGGGTGTGACAGAGGTGCAAGGTGGGGCGAGAGGAATCAACCTTCCCAGACTAATTTATTTGCTGGATGGGTCCTCCCGACCTCACAAAGCACCGGAGTAAGTCGTATTTGAGTTATCAGCAGAACCCTGCAATCTAGTTGCAAGAGACCTTTTAAACTCTCCCACCTGAGACAGATGTTGATTGAGACAATTGATTTGGACCTCTTGAACTGGGCCAATAACCCAAGGACTATCCAAGGATTGCCCTGTGTGTATGGTTGTAGGAAGATTTGATTTTCCTTTTCCAATTGTTGCCTGTGGAGGGTAAGGAGACTTAATTGTTGGTATTTCTCCACAGCTGAGACTTCAACTCAGAGTAATTGCTTGACTAGGGTTGGACAGACACCAGCTGAAAAAAGACAGATCCACTTATCCCCACAACACCAAGTAGGTCTCTAGTTTCTCAGGCCATAGCACTGTACAGTGCTTTGGCAAACCTCCAGGGGAAAAGGTACAGACACCAGTCCCAGCTTTTTGGCAAAGGACTGGTAAATCACTACTCCTAGAGCCATAAACTCAACTTTTCTTTATCCACTCATCTAGTCAAATGGTGTAAAATAATCATGGTGCAGAATCAATGGAAAAACCAAAGTTAATATGAAGGAGAAAATACTAAAAGTAGCCAGACATAAGAAAACCATAACATACAAAGGGAAGAAGATTAGAAAAACTGCAGATCTCTCTGCTGAAAACCTTTCAAGCCAGAAGAGGGTGGTCATCGACTTTTAATCTCCTAAAACAAAATAAGTTTCAACCCAGCACCCTAAATCCAGCTTCATTTATGATGAAGAAATTAAATACTTTAATGACATTCACATGTTGAAAAAATTTACCATAACTGAACCAGCTCTTCAGGAGATTCTTAGACCTATCCTCCATAATGACCAGCACAATTCTCTACCACGAAAGTAAACTCACTCAGAAACTTTTGATCAAATCCCAACTTCCACAGTGGTGAAAGGATTAAAAATGTCCATTGGACATTTGAAAAACTCAATACCCAAAATGTTACCAGACTTATTAATATTCTCCATTAATGTGAATGGTTTAAACTGTCCTCTATAAAGGCATGGGTTGGCTGACTGGATACAAAAACCCAGGCCAGATATCTGCTGCATACAAGAATCTCATCATACCTTAAAAGACAAATATATAAGAAACAATCCAAGATGAAGGCCGAGGAACAGCCTTCCTGCAACAGAACATGGTGAGTCTGGGGAGATAAGACTCCAGGCATCTCTGGCTGGTGGGATCTGCCTATAATCATTCCTTTGAGGATACAGGGAGTCCGCAAGGGACTTCCGGACCCCAAGAGGAGGATAAAAAAAGTGGAAAACTGGCAAGTGATTGCGTGTGTCCGTTAGACCTAATCCTGCTGTAAGCTGTAAGTAAAAGCAGCAGTGAAAGTACAAACTGGAAAGGCCTAATTTATGAACTGTTTCGGTGTTTTTGGACTTGGCACTCAGTTGCACTGCCTTTGGGGAGAGCTTGAGCATGAGTGTGGAGAACTTTGGGCATTGTCTAGGGCCCCAGACTGAGCCGCTGAGCCTGAAGGAGCTAACGGTGTTTGGCTGTGGGTTGTGGGGAGCCATTGTGAAAGAACTGCCCTCTCAATCTCCGCCCTTAGGGTCTCAGAGCAAGTATTGGGTGGGACCTAGTAACCTAGTGACTGAGCAGCCTAAAGGTGGGGACAGAGCCGCCTTACAGCCTTAACCCTCAGGGGCAGAGTGAGACCGGTATTGGCACACTGAAGCCTTGGGCTATTGCCCTGATTAGAGTGCCAGGGCATCACAGCTCATAGCAACTTCAAACTCCTGGGCTTGGCACCACCCGGACCTCCATAAGAGCTGCAACATGACCCCAAACCCGTGACCCAGCCTGCTGGGTCTCCTCATGCCCTGACCAGGAACTGCAGGAGCTAGGAAACACTGCATCCTATCTCCTTTACCCTCCCTGCCTCCACACTGGACCGCTCATCTGGCCAGGGACTCGGGTAGCCACGTGCCCTCTGGAGCCTTCCCTGTCTCTGCTCAGAGCCCTTCTCCAGGCCAGAGACTGCTGGAGCCGTGGGCTCTCTGTGCCAAAGTCACCAGGTGCCAGGAACTCCCAGAACAGTGTGGACCACCTTTCATCCTGTTGCTGGATCTGGGTGTGTCACACTCCAGAGCTGATTCCACAACCAGAACACCCTGGCTTTGGCAGCCACAGAGGAACTACACAGGGCCACTACCTTCAAAGATCCAGCAACAATAGAGTGATCCTGCTGGGGTCTAAACTTTGACAAACACCTCCCCAACTCTGAAGATGGCCAGAGGCAATGGTGAAAAACAATCATGAGGTGTAATCAACAGAAAAACTCTGGCAATATTAATAGTCAGAGTAGATCAACTCCCCCAAGGATCAATGGAGCAGACACAGCACAAGATCCCATGGACAAACAAATAGCTGAGATGTCAGAAATCGAATTCAGAATCTGAATAGCAAATAAGATCAAATTAGAATTTGAAGCAGTAACCGAAAAGATATCTCAAGAATTCAACGAATTCAAAGACCAAATGACCAAAGATTTTGACACATTGAGACAAGAACTTGCAGCCCACAAAGGTATGGGAAACACAGTAGAATGCCTTAGTAACAGAATGAAGCAAGCAGAAGAAAGGATTTCAACATTAAAGATAAAGCTTTTGAATGCTCCCAAACTCTCAAACAGGAAGATAAATGGAGGGCAAAAACAGATCACTCTCTCAGAAAGCTCTGGAGATAATTCAAAGAAAACTAATATTCATCTTCTAGGGATCCCCGAAAGCAATGAAGTAGCTTCACAAGGCACAGAGTCTCTTCTCCATGAGATTATGAAACTTTCCAGACATGCCAAGAGATTCTGATATTCACATTGCAGACAGTTTCAGAAATCCAGCACGATTCAACCCAAATAAGACATCCCACAGACACATCATAATCAACTTCACTAAAGTTAGGATGAAGGAGAAAATTCTGAAAGCAGCGAGAAAAAAGAAAACCATCACCTACAAGGACAAAAATATTAGAATAACTGCAGATATCTCTGTTAAAAACTTTCAAGCTAGAAGAGGATGGTAATCAACTTTTAATCTCCTAAAGCAAAATAACTTTGAACTCAGGATCCTGCACACAGCTAAACTGAGTTTCATTTATGACAGAGAAATTAAATACTTCAATAACATTCACATGTTGAAGAAATTTTCCATGACTAAAACAGCTCTCCAGGATATTCTCAGGCCTATTCTCCATAAACACCAGCGTAATCCTCCACCACAAAAGTAAACCCACCCACAAAATTCTGATCAAATTCCAACTTCCACAGTCATAAAAGGATTTAAAATGTCCACCGGACTCTCGAAAGGCTTATCAATATTCTCAATTAATGTAAATGCTTTCAATTGTCCTCTAAAGAGGCACAGGTTGGCTGATACAAAAACTCAAGCCAGTTATCTGCTGCATACAAGAATCGCATCTTACATTAAAAGACATATTAAGACTCAAGGTGAAGAGATGGTCATTTATACTCCAGGCAAATGGAAAGCAGAAAAAAACAGGTGTTGCAATCCTATTTGAAGACTCAATAGGCTTTAAGCCAACCAAAATAAGGAAGGATAAAGATGGACACTTCATATTTGTTAAAGGTAATACAAAATGTGATGAGATTTTAATTATTAATATTTATGTACCCACCCAAAACGCACCTCAATTTATAAGAGAAACTCTAACAGACATGAGCAACGTGATTTCCTCCAGTTCCATAGTGTTAGAGATTTTAAGACCCCTTTAACAATGCTGGATAGATCCTCCAAAAAGAAGGTAAGCAAAGAAATCTTACATTTAAACTTAACCATTCAATATCTGGACTTAACAGACATCTACAGAACATTACATCCCAACAAAACTGAATACACATTCTTCTCATTAGCACACAAAACATACTCCAAAATCAACCACATCCTAGGCCACAAATCTAACCTCAACAAATTGAAAAAAAATTAGAAAGTATTCCTTGCATCTTCACAGACCATCATGGAATAAATGTTGAACTCAATAACAACAGGAAACTGCATACCCATACAAAAACATGGAAGCTAAACAACCTATGCTGAAGGATACATGGGTTATAGACGAGATTAAGAAGGAAAACATCGGGTGGCGCCTGTGGCTTAGTCAGGAGGGTGCCAGCCCCATATACCATGGGTAGTGGGTTCGAACCTGACTCCAGGCCAAACTGACAAAAAAAAAGAAAAAGAAGAAGAAGAAGAAAATAACCAAATTTTTGGAGTGAAACAACAATCAAGACATGAATTACCAGAACCTCTGGGAAACTGCAAAGGCAGTCCTAAAAGGAAAATTTATACCACTGCAAGCCTTCCTCAAGAAAACATAAAGAGAGGAACTTAATAACTTAATGGGACATCTCAAGCAAGTGGAGAAGGAAGAAGACTTCAACCCCAAACCCAGCAGAAGAAAAGAAATAACCAAAATCTGAGCAGAATTAAATAAAATTGAAAACAAAAGAATTATACAACAGATAAATAAATCCAAAAGTTGGTTTTTTGAAAAGATCAATAAAATAGATAAACCTTTGGCCACCCTAACCAGAAAAAAACAAGGAAAATCTCTAATTTCATCAATCAGAAATGGTAAGAATGAAATAACAACAGACCTACCTGAAATTCATAAAATCCTTAAAAATACTAAAAAAACTCTACTATCAGAAATATGAAAATCTGAAAGAAATCGACCAATGCCTGGAAGTACACCACCTACCAAGACTTAGCCAGAAGGACGTGGAAATTTGGAACAGGCCTTTATCAAATTCTAAAATACCATAAACTGTACAAAATCTCCCTAAAAAGAAAAACACAGGACCAAAAGACTTTATTTCAGAATTCTACCAAACCTTTAAAGAAGTACTTGTACCTATGTTACTAAACTTCTTCCAAAATACAGAAAATGAAGGAATATTACCCAACACATTCTGCAAAGTAAACATCACCTTGATCCTCAAACCAGGGAAAGACCCAACAAGAAAAGAAAATTGTAGACAAAAATCACTAATGAATATTGATGCTAAAATGCTCAATAAGATCCCAACAAACAGAATCCAACAACACATCAAAAAATTATACACCACTACCAAGAGGAATTTATCCCAGGTTCTCAAGCCTGGTTCAATATATGTAAATCTATAAATGTAGTTCAGCACATAAACAAACTAAAAAACAAGGACTATATGATCCTTTCAATTGAGACAGAAAAACTTTTGATAATATCCAGCATCCTTTCATGATCAGAAGACTTAAGAAAATTGGTATAGAAGGGACAATTCTTAAACTAATAGAGGCCATCTAGAGCAAACCCAATATCGTATTAAATAAAGTTAAATTGAAATCATTTTCACTTAGATCAGAAACCAGGCAAGGTTGCCCATGGTGTCCATTGCTCTTTCACATTATAATGAAAGTTTTAGCCATTGCAATTAGGGAAGAAAAGGTGATCAAGGGTTTCCACATAGGGTCAGAAGAGATCAAACTTTCACTCTTCAAAGATAATATGATCGTATATCTGGAGAACACTAGGGATTCTACTGCAAAACTTTTAGAAGTGATCAAGAAATACAGCACTGTCTCAAGTTACAAAATCAACACCCATAAATCTATAGCCTTTATATATACCAACAATAAACAAGCTGAAAAAACAGTCAAGAACTCTATTCCTTTCAGAGTAGTGCCAAAGAAAATGAAATATTTGGGAGTATACCTAACAAAAGACATAAAATATCTCTATAAAAAGAACTATGAAACTTTAAGAAAATAAATAGCTGAAGATGTTAACAAATGGAAAAACATACCATGCTCATGGCTGGGAAGAATCAACATTGTTAAAATGTCTAACTACCCAAAGCAATATATATTTTTAATGCAATTCCTATTAAACCTCCATTATCATACTTTAACGATCTTGAAAGAATAATACTTCATTTTATATGGAATCAGAAAAAACCTTGAATATCCAAAACATCATTCAGCAATAAAAACACAGCAGGAGGAATGACACTACCGGACCTAAGACGGTACTCTAAATCAATAGTGATCAAAACAGCATGGTATTGGCACAAAAAACAGAGAAGTAGATGTCTGGAACAGAATAGAGAACCAAGAGATGAATCCAGCTACTTACCATTATCTGATCTTTGAGAAGCCAATTAAAAACATTCATTGGGGAATAGAATCCCTATTAAACAAATGGTGCTGTGTGAACTGGCTGGCAACCTGTAGAAAATTGAATGTAGACCCACAGCTTTCACCATTAACTAAGATAGACTCTCACTGGATAAAACATTTAAACTTAAGACATGAAACTATAAAAATACTTGAAGAAAGTGTAGGGAAAACTCTTGGAAGAATCAGCCTGGGTGAATATTTTATGAGGAGGACTCCCAAGGCAATTGAAGCAGTATCAAAAATACCTTACTGGGATCTGATCAAACTAAAAAGCTTCTGCACAGCCAAGAACATAGTGAGTAAAGCAAGCAGACAGCCCTC
>CAUYPK010093076.1:0-13410 GCA_963574355.1 Loris lydekkerianus | reverse complement strand
AATACTATGCAGCCTTAAAGAAAGATGGAGACTTTACCTCTTTCATGTTTACATGGATGGAGCTGGAACATATTCTTCTTAGCAAAGTATCTCAGGAATGGAAGAAAAAGTATCCAATGTACTCAGCCCTACTATGAAGCTTAATTATAGCTTTCACATGAAGGCTATAACCCAACTGTAGCACAAGACTATGGGGAAAGGGCCAAGGAAGGGGAAGGGAGGGGGGAGGTTTGGGTAGAGGGAGGGTAATGGGTGGGGCCACATCTATGGTGTACCTTAGAATGGGTACAGCCAATTGCACTAATGTACACAGCTATGATTTAACAATAAAAAAGAAAAAAAAATAGTAGAAATGTATCTCTTACTGTTTAGAAGGCCAGAAATCCAAAAGCAAGGTGTTGGCTGGGTTGGCTTTTGCTGGAGGCTCTACCCACGCCTGTCTTGGTTCCTGGTGGTTACCCGCAGCCCTTGTGTTCCTTGGCTTGTATAATAGTGTCCCCTTATCCATGATTTCACTCTCCATCGTTTCTGGCACTTTAAACTACCATCCAAAAATAGTAAATGGAAAATTCTAGAAATAAACAATTTGTAAGTTTTGAATTGTGCACTGTTCCGAGCAGCATGATGAAAGCATCCTACTCCATCTCATCAGGGGCATGAATCCTCCCTTTGTCCAGTGTCCCCACTGTAGATGGCACCTGCCTGTTAATCACTTAGTCACTGTCTAAGTTGACAGATCCACTGTCACAGCATCACAGTGCTTGTAGCTCAAGTAGCCCTGATTGTACTGAATAATGGCCCCAAAGCCTGAGAAAAGCAATGCTGTAGTTCAGATGTGCCAAAGAGGAGCCATAGAGGGCTTCCTTTCAGTGAAAAAGGATCAGATGCTGAGGCTGCTGTGGTCTATGTTAAGAATCAACCCATGACAGTGTGAAAAGAAAGAAATTTCTGCTGATTTTGTTGTTACACCTTAAATGGCAAAGGTTACAACCCCAGGGTGTGGTACGTGCTTATTAAGGTGGAAAGTGCTTTACATTTGCAGGTGGAAGATGCAGAGAGCTGTGTGTTCCAGCTGACACAGTTGGGTTGGTGCTACCTGAGTTTTGGGCGTCCTTGAGGGTCTGAGAATGTGCACCCATGGATGAGGGGGGACTGCTCCCAAGGAATCACTCTAGTCTCTGTCTCTCTCTTTACACGGCATAAGGGTGTTCTCACTGGATTGAGGATTTACCCTAATCTAGTGGGATCTCATTTCAATCGTTAATTGCATGTGCAAAGACCCTACTTTTTTTAAGTGAATTTATTATTTTATTTTATTTTTTATTTCAAAATATTAAGGGGGTAAAAATGTATTTGTTACGTGGATAGCTTTTATAATGCTTATGTCAGGGCTGCAGTGTGCCCATCACCCAGAAAGCGCTCACTGTATCTGTTAGGGAGGTTTTTGCTCCTCCCCTCCCCTCTGCTCCTCTCCCCTCCCCTCCCCTCCTCTCCCCTTCCCTCCGCTCTACTCCTCTCCCCTCCGCTCCCCTCCCCTCCTCTCCCCTCTACTCCTCTTCCCTCCACTCCCCTCCCCTCCTCTCCCCTGCCCTCCCCTCCATTCCTGTCCTCTCCCCTCCCCTCTGTTCCTCTCCCCCTACTTGATTTCCAGTGATTTTTACTTCTTTTTGTTCCAATTAGTTTAATTAGTTCCAAATTATTGGAGAGTACAGGTGGTGTTTGTTTTCCCATTCTTGAGCTACTTCACCTAGGGTCCATGCCAATTGCTTCCAGAGATAGTAATTCATTTCTTTATATGCCTGAGTAGTAAGTACTCCATGGTATACACACAGCATTTGTTAATCCACTCATTAATTGGGTTGATTCCAGATCTTTGCTATTGTGAATTATGCTGCAATAACCATCCAAGTATGGGTGTCTTTTGATAAAATGACTTCTTTTCGTTTGGGTAGATACTCAGTAGTGGGATTACTGGATAGAATGGTGGGTCTACTTTTAGTTCTTTGAGAAATCTTTGTGCTGTTTTCCATAGGGGTTGGACTGATTCGAAGTCCCACCAACAGTGTAGACGTGTTCCTTTCTCTCTGCGTCCATGCCAGCAGCATCTATTGTTTTTGGACTTTTTAATCATAGCCATTCTGACAGGGGTAAGGTGATACCTCTCCGTGGTTTTAATTTGTATTTCCCTGATGATTAGTGATGTTGAGCAGTTTTTCATACGTTTTTTGGCCATTTGTCTAATCTTCTTTTTAAAAGCTACTGTTGATGAAAGACCCTGTTTCTAAGTAAGGTCATACTCTGAAGTTCCGAGTGGCCATGCATTTTAGGGACACACCATTCAACCCTCCATAGGGGGAAGAGACTAGTCATGTATCTCCGTGGTAGCTTCCCCCTGCGCTGTTTCCCAGTGGGAAGAAAGAGAAGGGGCTCCGTTCTTTGATGGTGCCTAACAGGTGATGTGCTGGTTCTAAGACTGCTACTCCCCTATTACATGTAAGTCGATTATGTATAAACAACATTTTAGAAGGTGTCAAATGCAATTAGTTTTATTGAGAAAAAAATGTTAAGACTTTATTTTAGAGCACAAATGTCAGCTTCTGTGTTCTTAGATACAGTATGATCATCAAAATAAAATCACTGTGAGGCTAAGCGTTTACCCTGTGAATGTTTCAGTTTCACAAGATACTGAGTACGTGTTGTGGTTTCCTTTATCTCGTCGTGTTACTTGGTAAACGTCTAGACAGGCTGTATGCTTAGCTCAGCAGCAGCACACACAGCAGGTGTGCCATGTAGGCAGCCAGTCACCCACTCCGTGGGCCTAGCCAGGCTATGTCTCATGCAAAAGTGACTCCTGGGGCTTTCTTCACAAAGCCCTCAAATTAAACCTTTACTGTTCTAAGGTTGAACTCATCAAACAGCATCATATATAATTGTCACGCACTGTGGTTTCTCCCTGTCTTCCGCCTTTGATTTCTGCTGCCATCACAGAGACGGCTTAGACCCAGAAATGCGAGCTGCACCAGGTATTCAGGTATTGTTTGTTCTTGCAAAGATGGATCAATCCGAGTCAAGAAAACAGTTAAACTTCACCTCATCACTGACAGTGAGGGCTCTGCAGGAAAGACTTACATTCCACACAAATTTAAATTAAGAGCTGGGTCCAGTCATGTGGTCTGCACATGGCCTTGTCTACATCAAGTACACAGGGGTTGAAAAATTGGCCGGCTGGAGTGCCCGCCGCGATCTGCTCCCCCTGCCCCAGGCTGACTCAACAAGTGCGACTGGGACACTTGGACAGGTGGAATCCTATATTTGCATGTAATCTGACCACAAATAGGGAGGTAGTGTGTATCCCTGTGATGTAAGAGTTGGCTCCACTTGCTCTACTTTTACAACTTCTGCTGGGACAGTAAGGATGTTCTTAGTCTCATCAGGCAGGAAAAGGCACAGTTAAGCAGGTAAATGAAAACTGTGAAAGCAAGACTAGGTGGTCTTGTCCCAGGGTGCCCCATGTGACACACACTCTCTCCATGCTACTGTCCGCTTCTGTCCTTGGGGCCAGTCTGGAGACCAGCACGGGTGACATGGACCACGGGGACTCAGACGGGGCGTGTGCAAACTGTATCATGACTTACTCCCTGCCAAATGAGAAACCAGGATCAAGGAGAGATAAAGATCAAATGAGTGCTATCTTAGGCTACCTGAAGACTGCATTAGAAGCTGGGGGAGATGAATTTGTTTAGGACATGCTAAATGCGTGTTTTCCTTTTCCCCTTTAATTTTTAAATATGAGTTGGAGTCAGCTTGACAGGCTGGTTACAGGCTGGTTAAGGAGAGCATCTGTTCCGCTGTTACATTGTATATGTATTTATTCTTCAGGCATAGATGCTGGGTGTGTCCAACCCCACCTTGGTTTGTAGCTCCCTCTAAGTGAGAGTTTGTGCCCTTTCCCTATTTATTGTCAGTATTATGCCTGTAAACATACTCCAATGGCTCAGGACAAACTATGCTAAAGAAAGCTGTTGCTTAAGTGATAAAATAAATGACCTCAGATATTTCTCTGCAATGCTGCAGAAGTTATTTTTAATTGTAGATTTCCTAGTAGGGTCTCTAACCACTCAGTACTTGATGTGAGCGGGCTTGGTTAGCTCAATCAGTTACAGCACATGCTGATAAAGGCATATCACAGGTTTGTTTCTCAAGAAAGCCAATAGTTATCAGAGATAAAGAGAAAAGAAAAAACAGAGAAAAACTCCCTCTGTGACCACAGCTGCATCACTCATGCAAATGCTGGAGGAGAGAAATTGAGAGTGAGGGTCAAGCCCAGTGCAAATATTCCCACTGTTGAAAAAAGGGGGAAAAATATAAAAATTTCAAGTGTCCTCCTATAGTAGATGTGGGTTCTGCATGAAAGCATCTCTGTCCAGTTCCCCTAAAGCTAGTGATTTTATTTAAATAACTCTCAGTAATTTTTTTTTTTTTTTTTTTTAACGTCAATAACCTCAGCTCACTCAGCGCAAAGCCAGAAGTTACCTGAGTTATGAACAGAGCCACGGCCCACTGTCTCCCCCTGGACTTTGCTGCCAGAACCCATCTGCAGAAAGAGGCCATTTATGTGGAATTCAAATCTGGTTGTTTAGTCTACATGGAGGGGGGCGCAGGATTCTGTCTCTTTAATGTTTATAACGGTTGGACAGAGCTCCTCGGGTGAAGGTTAATTGCTCTCCCGTTTAAGCAGCTCTGTGCCCAGATGGGTTATCAGGGCTGAACACTCGTTACAAGATTAATCTCATTTCCGACAAGACTTCCCTTTCCCTCAACTGATTTTTACACAGCCATCAGGGCTGTCATCAGCCGTTAAGAGGAGGGTGGATTACTCTGGGATATTAATGCTGGTATGTGGCGAAACAATACGGAGGGAGCAGTGTCCTATCTCAGGGAACATCTTTAGGAGAACATATTTCAGTGGTATTACGAAGATCCAGGCTCATAAACAGCGGAGGCCAATGGGCCACTTCATAAGGGAGTGGGCTGGGAGAAAAGGCAACAGAGGCCCCTGGAGCCCAGCTCTCTCTGCTGGTCCCCAGCCTCTATAAAACAGAATGAAACTGAAGGCTTTGTTTGCTTTTGAAGATGTTTTAAAATACTGAGTTCTGCTCAGTTTTCATTCTAAAGGCCTGTCCAGGTAGTAAGGGGTCTGTCCCTGAATGCTGACCTCCATGGCAGTGGCACCTGGAGAGGGGCTCCCTCGTTGAATTCCTGCTAACACATCAGCCTTCTGTTTAATTTCACAGATTTCACAGATATCATCATGACATATATGCCTGAAGATAGTACACAGATTTTTCTTTATTTAATAATGAGTAGCTTTATTTTTTTAGTTTGTCTCCAGAAATTCTTCCAGTAGCATGGAAGGAGATCAGCGCCATTCTGTGGCTTGGGGATTTGATGTGTGAGGAAATCAGCTCTTTCGTTTATTTACTGAAGAGTTACCGGTGCCCCCCACAGCCATGGGTGCTGACGGACAGGCTCTTGGTCCAGTGGGGCCGGGGGCTAGGAGCTGGGGGCAGACTGGGAAATTGAACACAGGGAACCAAGCCCAGTCTGCCAGGAGGACAGGGCCTGGGGAAGGAACATGGCAGAGTCAGGTGGCAGGAGACAGAGGTACCACTGTCAACAAGATGGGTAGAGAAGGTCTGTGGAGCAGTGACCTGAAGGAAATGTGAGAAAAAGGTTTGCAGATCCCATGGGGGAGTGTTGTGGGTCGAGGGACAGCAAAGGGATAGACCGGAGGCAGGGACAGCTTAGGGCGTCTAAGAACAGCATGTCCTCTTGGAATCTTGGTCCACCGAAGAGGCTGTCAGAAGAAGACCGTCCTGTAATGAAGGTTCCATTCGCTTCCGTTGGACTTGGGCACAGTCTTAGACGCTGGGCCCCTTTCTGTTAGGAATGGAATGATCAGAAGGACCTGTTGGCCATGGGGTACTGGTGAAATGGGGTGCCCTTTTCAGGAGGCAAGCATTAAAGGCACAGAGAAAAACATGCAATGTTTTAGGTTAACTTCCCCTCCCCTTTCCTCCCATCTTGTAAGCCCTACATCTGTTCATGGGCTAGGCTACCTTTAGATATTGCCTAGTTTCCTATGTTTTTATGTGCATTGGTGGCCATTTCAATCCTAGCCCACTCGAGGGGTACGGTTCAATGACAACACTCATGTGCCTTAGAACTCACAGCTGGCTTAGAATTCTGGCACTTACTAGCAAGGTGCTTCAGACTAGAGAACGTACTTGATTTGTGAAGCCTTAGTTTCTTCACCTGTAAAATGGGCATAGTGGTAGCTCTTACTTCACGAGGCCGCTGTGCAGGTGGGATGCCCATAATTCCACATAGATGCATGACACTGACGTTAGCTCTTGTCATTATGAAGACTCTATATTGTCCACAATGTCTGCTTTAATTAGATCCATCCATTTTACTGAAAAAAGTACTTAACATTATCATAGAGACATTTTTGTTGGCTAGAAACTTCTTAATCACAGTTTTTTCCTCCCCCCAAAATGAAAATCCAATCAAGTCAAGTCTTACCTTTCACCCCGCCTCACTGTTCTGAAAACAGCCACCACCTTCCACCCAGGCATCTCGTGACTTTTGGATGACCTTTTCAGAGCAAGAGCTGTCTGTGTCTGTCCCACAGCTGTCAAGTGGCCTGATGGGGCTTTCTAAACGTTGAGGAAGACAAGAGGAGCAGGGTGGAGATTTGTGTCTTGGTGTGTGAGGCACTGTGTCACCGTGGGGTGGGAGGACCAGCCCCTCAGGGCTGTGCTGTCTGAGACAAGAAGATCAAGTGTCACATGGACACTCGATCAGCCTGCGTCTCTGATCACGTGTAGAAGTTACGTGCGTGAGATTCCAGGATCCACGTGCTCTCTCATTTCTCTGCCTTCCTATTGAAAAATTGGCCATTTCCTGTTCAAGAGTCCTTCCAGGGAACAGGCAGGAGTAAGTGCTTTGGGGAGGGTGGAGTGAGAGAACCCACAGGAAGTCTGCAGATATGGCCATTTTTGTTGGTGGAGTCAAGGACCAACAATGGGTCTCACCTCTCACCCGGGCTCCATTGACGGATGACTCATGCCTTGCAAGAACTGCCCCTCCCAGATCTCACTGGTGCTCCTGGGAAGTAAGTACCCTTTAAAGTAAGACCGATTTACTTGTGAGTAAGCTTTCAACCGCTCTTCTTTAGCTCCATATCGTGGGAAAAAATCAGTTGGCTCATGTTTTTCCAGCTTACTTCCTCTTTTGATTATATATACATTTATTTATCTACAAATTAATATATTTATATATTTACAAATAAGTACATACGCTTATTTATATTCATAAATATACATTTATGCTTTAGTTCCAAACGTACTCACCTCTGTAGAAGGGACCTAAGTGAACTTTAAAATAATACTTATACCATACCTTTATGTTTAAAAAACTTTTCTTTGATTCTTTGATATTTATTGAGATTCGATTTTATTTAACCATACATTCAAATCCAACTTCATGTCACAAAGTAATAGTGTCCCCAAACTATGTACTTAAAAAAATTGTTTACCTCTTTTGAATATTTTCTCTGTGACCAAAAAGGAAATTTCCCGCTAGGCATTTGCAAATGTGTCTTGATTTTTGACACTCCTAGATTTGAGTCAATTTCTCATATGCCAAGCAAGATGAGATTAAGTTTGAATCACTATTATTTTACCACTCCCTGGTATCAAAAAATGATTGTGTTTTCTTCAAAAATAGAGAACAGTTTTATGTGAAGAATTAAATGTATTGTCATGTTAAAGTAGAAAAAAATGGACTCAATGAGTAATGAAAATTTGAAAAGATAAATGCAAGGATGTATTGGAGATGAGTGATTATAGACAGGGAGGAGTGTCACAAGGGGGTCAGTGACTGGGAATCACTTGGGGGCCTTGCTCAGTGGGGCTCAGCGCTGTCCAGGGTGTCTGTGATGGGCTTGTACTATTCCTGTAACTCATGAGATCTGAGCCATAAACTCACATTTCAGAGGTAACTAGTGCCTCCTTCCTCAACCTCTGAGGTGCCCATGGCAGGAGAAATTCATCTTCCTGGAGGTGTCAGACCCAGAGTTCAGAGCCCCTCCCTCCAGGCAGCTCCAGAGTCAAGGCTTCCCACAGGAGGCACCCAGAGAGCAGTGAGCTACATGGTCTTAGCCAGACACCTGCCGCCCAGCCTCAGGGTCTCGGTGGCACAGGATTCGGCCGGGGCTCCCGGTGGTTCATGGGCATATCAGCGCCTTACCCCGGACTGACCTCTACTTCCGTTGTCGTCTTTCCAAAACACAATCGTAGTGGTTTCACTCACCAACAGAAAATCCTTTCCAGCTTCCCATCTTACTGTCCTTGTTAAGGCCAAACCACCACCTGCCGGCAGGTCCATTCCAGTCTCAGAGCAAAGACCGTGTACATCCTGCCACCTGCAACACTGGGGCTATATTATGCTTTTCCAACATGGTGGGGACGTTCAGGCTCTGGGTCATTTATGCCAGCAAACTCCAGCTCATCCTCCAAGGTCCAGCCCCCAGTGTCCCCGCTTTATACATTGAACTCCTGTCCAAGAATGTGCTTGGAGAAAGGGTTTCATGGCTCCAGGCTGGTTGTAATATCACTGTTACGGAGGATAAGTACAAGCAGATAGGAATTCTCCTCCTGGTCATTCTCATTAGCCACAGCAAAGCAATTCTCATCTTCATAGGAGAGGTTTGGAATAGAAGACAGGGAGCACGTTTAGCTTTGCTTTCGGGGGATTCATGAAGGTGGGTCCCATGACCCAGGTTTCAATGGGCTCTGTCTAGCCACTTTTATCAGCAAAAGAGCAGGGGATACCACCACCCAAAGATGCGAAGCTGCCAAACTCATTTATTTACATTTATATCTGAGCCTTAGAAACCCTCATTCTTAAGAATTATATCCCATTATCTCTTCCAGTGATCATGTACTATTCAGAGCTTGCCATCTTTCATTCCGTGTAGAGTAGACACAAAAAAGTTATTCATGGAATTGGCTGTATGTATAGGATGGGGTTGATATGAATGGCTACTTCTTGAGTAAATATAGCCACTAGCAGGGAGGAGGTTCAGAGTATGGGTGAAGGGACCCATCCAAAAATGGCACACAATTACCAAATTATTCCTACTTCATTTTAACAGCTTTTTAGAGATAATTTTAAGTTTGCAGAAGTGTTAGAAAGGTAGTACGGAGAGTTCCTGTATCCCCTTTGCCTTGCTTCCTCTGCGCTGACATCTTACATAACCATAGCACAGTGATTAAAACTAAGAAATTAACATCTGTGCAGTGGCATTAACCAGAGGAGTCAGGAAGCGTGGCTCCCAGGCCGAAGCCAGCCTCCCGCCTATAAACACAGCAGGTTTCACGGGGATGCAGCCCTACCCTGCGACTATGCACTGCCATGGCAGAATCGAATAATTTCAAGAGAGACCACATAGCTGCAAACCTGAAAATATTTATTATGTAGTCCTTTACAGAAAAATTTCCCACCCTCTGCTTTTAAATAAACTATAGACTTTATCAGATTCCCCACACTCCCCTTGGTGCCTTTGTTCTGATCCCGGGCACCATACTGCATTTAGTTGTCACCTCTCCCTTGTCTTCTGCAACCTGTGACAGTTTCTCAGTCTTCCAGTTTTCTGTCGGGACCTTGACGCGTTGATGAGTACTGCTCAGGAATTCTGTAGAATGTCCCTCACCTGGGGGTCATGCTGGGACAGAAGCCATGGATGTTTCAGGAAGAATAGCCCAGCGGGAATGTGTCCGTCCTATCACATCACACCAGACAGTACACGGCATCAATCTGCGTCACCGCCAGCTGCGTTGACTTGGATTTGCTCGGTCACAGTGGTATCCGCCAGTTTCTTCACCGCAAAGTTACTGCTTTCCCATCTTCCCAAACTAATTTTCCTTGGAAGCAAATGAGTCAAGTGCAGCCCACGCTAAACAGGAGGGAAAGTATTGAAGAATTTGTGTACGTGTGTAAACATATCAATAATTAATGAATGTTTTGAGGGAGAAATTTGGAAAGTGCTCAAATATCGTATTTCTCCTTAAAACATCTCCCACTAATTTTAGCATCGTCAGTAGATCTTGTTGGAGCAATCAGGACCCTGGTGTTCCAACGATGATTTCTATATCACTCGTTCCTCCTGTGTTTCTAAATTTGGGACTATTCTCTAAAAAAGAGCTCTCTTTTCTCCCCCATTTATTTAATTCCATCATTTATTCGTATCAGCCAGGGCATTTGGACGTTCATTTTATCTTTGGAGTTATATCCAATGCTCTAGTCATTGTTTCTTTGCCGAACTTGTCCTATTTTTGGTCACTGGGAACTCCTGCATCCTATGACGTGTCTCTAAGCCTTTTGTTCGGAGCACATCCTCCATTTCATTTTGAAGTATATATCTGTAGACTGTTTTATGTTCAGAAATCTGGATAAACTTCAAAATCTCATCTCAGAAGGAAGAGGCTGGTGTACAGGTCCCAGCCACTGGCGTCCTCTGCCTCACCTACTCACACAGTCTACGGCAGAGGCTGAGGGTCGGCTGTACAGCCACGCTTAGGAGTGGAGATTGAAAGAAAAGCTCATCTCCTTCAGGCCCTCCTGGGGCTCCTCGACAGAGAAAGGCAGGAAAGTTGGGCTCGGTGTCCACCAAGACATGGCAGACAGTCTGCAGGTCTGTGCTCACAGGGCACTAATGCCCATGTGCAGTCATCTGCCTCTTCTCAGACTGAAAAACAGAAACTAGCTCAGGAGCTGTGACTCCTTTCTCCCCTTACCACTGTGATTTGGGAATGCTTTCTCCAAAATGTTCCTTTCCCTCCTGAATTTCAGGCCTCCATCTCCCATCTGTTAGGATTTGGGCTGCTCTGAGAAGCTGCACAGCATGGGGTAGCTGATAGGGGCCCTTACCTGGGGCCTCCACCATCCTCTCTGCTACCATGGCGCATTTCTGTGGGTGAGTTAGAGATTGAATGCCAGACTCACAGGCACACTTCAGAGACACACCCAGGTGTTTATCTGACCACTGACTGTCCTATGTGCTGTGTGGAGTGGTTAGGAGGCTCAAGGGAGACGGGGATCAGAGGCGTTTACTGAACTCCAGAGTACTCACTAGCTAAGCCAGTAAAGGGCTTGGCATAATGGCTCCTGTAACATCAACTTCAGGAATGCTGGCATGTAGTATTTTATATAATACCTAAGGTAGTGTACCATAGTGCACCATTCCATTCATTCCTCTTTCTGTCCTGTAGATAGCCCATGTTTGGCATGTCTCAGGAATTGTTCTAGGTTCTGGGGAAGCAGCCTTTTCCCTCATGGGTTTTACATTCTGGGGTATCTGATGTTTCAGATAATAATCAGATAAAAATGCCCATATGTATTTGTTCAAGCTCACTGTACATGCTGTGCAATGAAATGAAGCAGGATGTGGGTAGGTTGATGGGGCAAGGGCAGGTTTGACAGGGAGGATGAAGTGATCTCTCAGCTAGTTAGGCCTGAGGTGCATTTGAGGCATTGAAAAATCTGAAAGTTGGCCCAGTGTCCATAGCTCAGTGCTTAGGGTGTTGGCCACATGCAGTGAAGCAGGTGGTTTTGAAGCTGGCCAGGGCCTACTAAACAACCATGATGACAACTTCAACAAAAAAAAATAGCCTGGTGTGGCAGGCATCTGTAGTCCCAGCTACTTGGGAGGCTGAGGCAAGAGAATCGCTTGAGCTCAAGAGTTTGAGGTTGCTGTGAGCTGTGATGCTATAGCACTCTACTGAGGATGACATAATGAGACTCTGTCTCAAAGAAAAAAAAAAAAAAAAAAAAAATCTGAAAGTCATTTGTCTTCCGAGCCTAACTCCTATTTTCCACAATACATTTGCCAAATACTAATTATATTCATGTGCAATTAGAAAAGGAATTGATTTCCATTATTGACAAGTAGATGGGACTCTGAGTCCTGTTCACTTTTTTAGCCCTCCCAATTCTCAGACTTTTGATCTTAATGGCCCAGTTTGGGTAAAAAGAAATTAAACAAATAAAATTAAGCAAACCAGCTGAATGATGCTTACTTTCTTACTTGTAGAAAGCTAATGACAGTTTGGTCATTGAGTAATTTTGTCATCTTCTTGGGATCTGTAATTAGCTTTGATACCCACTGTGAAGGAGCAGCTGAGTTTCTGGGGGAGTAGAGACGTGATAAGCGGACATGCCCATGTAACAGTGTGTGTCCCAGCAAGAACGAGACTTTACTCTCAATAACTCTGCCCACACTTTGACTTGCTGTGATGAGCTCTGCAGGTGTTTCCCTTCTCAATAGGAGATGCCATGGGAGTTTTAGGTCAGCTGTCTTTGATTACATGGGTCAAGACCACGTCTAATGACCAGAGCACCCACCATCGTTGTGACAACCCCTACACATGTTTCCAAACACCCTTCTTCTTAGGAGGGAGGAGCCATTTCCTCTAGCTGAGAAGCGAGAAGTAGTCATTTCTATGAGAGCTTTCTTTGCTTTTCCCTATTTCAATATTTAAATCAAGCAACACAAGGATTTACCCACTTCCATCACTGTACTCCATAATCTAATTCTAGTCTTCATATAAATTATCACATTAAAAAAAATCGCTACTCTTAGGCACTGTTGGCATCTACCCTGGTGAACAAAGCCGTGATGAATATCTAAATCAGAGGCCAGTGTCGCGTGGACCACCTGGAGCCAGGGAAAGCCAGCACCGCCCTGCAGGTGCCCACAGCCCAGAGATACCTGGGCCCTCCCTGGTTCTCATTCCAGTTTTCTGTAACAGCTCACAAGATGTTTTCTATATTAGCTTTTCTTGTTCATGTCTCATGGAGACTCAGAATGCATGTTCTTCAACTAATCTACTGTTCCCATATGGCAATTTTAATAGACTCAGAAAAATAAGATAGAATTTAATGACACCAAAGTTGACAACACAGTTTTGTTTTCTTCTTTTCTACTCCGAAAGTGGGTCAGTTCTGTTTGGTTCCTGATTCAGGGTTTGACAGATGTAACTGTGAAATGTGAATGTGAGAAGAAAAGAGACGGTGGGCCACCCTGGTCCCCTCTGCTGGGTGTGTCAGTGGCTGATACGTATCTGTAAACAAACGCCATTGTGACAGGGGATCCTGAAAGTGAATGAGTTTTTACTATGGTACAGGGGTGGTGAACAAGTTCGACTATGCGCTCGGAGATCGCTCCTCAGAGGTCCCTCCTCAGAGGCAGCATAACAAAATCCAAACTTGGCAAAGAGCCACAGTATACAAAATAATGATAAGAGGCAAAGAGCCGAAATTCATTTTGGCCGGGAGCCGCATGCG
>CAUYPK010093074.1:0-17007 GCA_963574355.1 Loris lydekkerianus | reverse complement strand
CCTGCGGTGCATCTTACAAGGGTACGTGTGAAACTTAGTAAATGTAGAATATAAATGTCTTAACACAATAACTAAGAAAATGCCAGGAAGGCTATGTTAACCAGTGTGATGAAAATGTGTCAAATGGTCTATAAAACCAGTGTATGGTGCCCCTTGATTGCATTAATGTACACAGCTATGATTTAATAATAATAAAAAAAATTAGAAAAAAAAAATCTTGGGCTGAAATGGTCCTCTTGCCTCAGCCTTCCTTATAGCTGGGACTACAGGCACCTGCCACAAAGCTGGCTATTTTTAGAGCGGGAGGGGGGGGTTGTGCTCAGGGGTGGTGCTCAGGGGTGGTGTTGAACTCCTGAGTTCAGGTGATCCACCTGCCTCGGCCTCCTAGAGTACTAAAATTACAGGCATAAGCAACTGCACCTGGTCTCAGAATCACTTTCAATATAACTTTCATTTAGAATTATTCCATATCCAACATATATCATACAGGCTTCAAACCTAAATGGCTGTGAGATTATTGTAGCCAATTGTCCTAGACCCAGACATAGAAGAGGTGAAAGAAAAGACTCAAACATCAAAACTTCCTGCATAATTCTGTAGGTCACATGGCAGATCCTGGACTGTTCAATGAGCTGGTATGTTGAAGAGCTAGTCCTTTGGTGAATCTGTTGGTGGGAAGGGTCTATTCCAGATGGCCTGTCCCTCAGGGCCTGGTGCAGGAAGCATGGGTACATGTGTATCTCTGGACCATCCCATGAATGTTCATCTCAGCTGAAGGGCCTGGTAACCTAACAGGGAGTGGACATGTCCCAACCTTGGGGGGCTCAGCCAGCCTTGCTGGGGATAAGTGCAGAACCAGAAAAGAGTCCTGATCTCCCAGGGAGGTGACCTTTGCGAGAGGAAAAGGAGCCTGCTGGACCCTGCTGATGTTGTCCCTAAGCAGGGCCCCTGGAGACAGCCCTTCAGAGCCCAGACACTTGAAGTATCCCCAGGTCCAGAGCCCTATAAAGGAGAATGATAGTGGCTCCAGCTATTGGGTCTGGAGAGCAGTGAGAAGGCCCCAGACCTCATAGCTCCTTTTCCCAACTCAGTCTCAGCTGGGCTCCTCTGACCCTGCTCAGTAACTCTGGACATCTAGTTCTCACATTCTTAGAGAGGACCGTGAGAATAAGATAGAGGAAATCTTACTAAAGTGGACCCAAAACGGTAGCAGTTACCAAATGGCTTTTAATATATCCTACCATGTTTTGATAATGTAAGCATTAGTGAATGAAAAGCATACAGATGACACTTTCTCTCAATTACTCATGGTTTTAAAAATCAAGAGAAGTGCCAGAAAGAAAAGTGTTTTGGGCTTTATAAGAACTGTGATGTAGGAGAAATTGGCATAGACATTCAACGTGTTCCATGTGCTCGCTGAGCCTCGGCATCCTTTCCTTCTTTTGGTGTCTCACAAGTGTCCTCCAGGCACAGGGCTTTTGCACGAGCAGTTTCCCCTGCTGTAGACAGTCCCCAATGCCCTTGGCACAGCCACTCCTATCTAAGCTTTGGATCTTGTCCCACCATCACTTCCATGGAGACACCTGCCCTGGTCTCTGGGAGGACAGGATCACAGAGGGCTCACTCATCTTTAGCTTCCCCAGGGCCTGGCACAACATACTTGGAAACATTTTCTTTGAATGAAGAAGAAAGGATCCATCTGTGTAGTCAGAGGCCCAGAGTGTCAGATTATGATTTCTGAGATCTCCTGGCCCTGACACCAGTTTGCTCTGTCATCTCAGAGAAGTGGCTTCACCTCTCTGGTCTAACCTGGCCTGTCCAGTGGGGAGGACTTGACTCAAGGCTGCTTGTTTTGGTCACTCCCTCACATGTGCAGAGCCTGCTGGCCTGGCCCCCAGCGCCCACCTTGCCTGCTTGCAGGTTACATGTTTAATTCATTTCAATTCCAAGTGCTTCCAGGGCAGGATCTGTTTCACATTTGAGGGAGCTGCAGCCAGACTGGTGGCCTTAGCAGAGCCCTGCTCAATGGGGGGTTACTCATGCACCTTGGCCTCTTGGCTCTTGGGCTTGTGGTATCTACCCAGGTTCCGGGAGTGCAAGTCCCAAGATGGCTACAGGCAGGGCTTTCTCCAAGAAGTCCCCTCCCACTTGTCCACAACCAGCAGGAGCCAGGATGGCCAGGCTGAGCCCCCCAGGGTTGGGACATGTCCGCTTCTTGTTGGGTTAACAGGCCCTTCAGCTGAGATGACCAGTCATGGGATGGTCCAGAGGTACACATGTACCAAAGGAGGGGGCAAGCTTCATGAACCTCCCCTCGAGGTCACCTGCAGAGGGGAAATCTAGGTGCTGTCACTGCAAACCAGCATGTTCAGACCCCGCCCCTCCCTCTGAGCACCCTGTCTGTGGCTGTCTGCTTGCACCTTTTCTCCAAGCAAATGCCAGGCTTATTAGAACCCTTATTTGCATTTCATTAGGAGGTGTCAGGCTGGGTGTTAAAGAACAGAGCTGTTTCTGAATTCAGAGTTTTCGGGGGCATCACTGAGCAATGATTCCCCACCAAACCCTTCAGCGGACTTATTTCTGCTTCCTGAAGCACAGCCAGAGCCAAAATGTGAGGTTTGGCACAAAGATTATCAGCACAAACCTGAGAAGCAGGTATTATTATCTCCATTGGGCAAGTGAGAAAGCCAAGAGGTTAAATGACTCACCCAAGGCTACACAGCTAGGAAATAGCAGAGCTGGGTCGTTTCAAACCTAAGTCAGCCTTCCTCTGAAGTTCACATCCTTTCCTATTTCTCTAAGCTAATGTCCACCTACCCAGGTGAGAGGAGGTTGGATGTGACATTTACCTGCACAAAGGCTCTTAATGTTGATAGTGTGACTCTTTAAAATGAGATGCAGCTGGGCCAGGTGGCTCACACCCGTAATAGCACTCTGGGAGGTCAAGGCAGGAGGATCACTGGAGCTCAGGAGCTCAAGACCAGCCTGAGCAAGAGCGAGAGCCCCCATCTCTACTAAAAATAGAATAGAAAAAAATTAGGTTGGCTAATTAGTGGTGGGTGCCTGTAGTCTCAGCTACTCGGAGGCTGAGGTAGGAGGATCATTTGGGCCCAGGAACTGGAGGTTGCTGTGAGCTAGGTTGATGACACTGCACTCTAGCCTGGGTGACAGAATGAGAGGCTGCCTCAAAACACACAAACAAAAACAAGATGAAGAGAGAGAGACAGACACCCTTGCATGTGTGCATGTATGTTTAGAAGGTCCCTCCCACAGCCATCACAACTTCTTAATGTCCCGCCCTCTTTAGCTTTCTTTGGAGAAAAACACAGAACCCAAGGATGGGGTTTCTCTGTCCATTGTGAAATTTGCAGCTGAACTAAGCTACAGGAACACAGGCGGCCACTAACAGCATTTTGTAGAATACAGAGGACTCTGATGCATTCCTTCAAGGGGGGGCACTGGAACACTGTTCATCTTCTAGCCTGGCACTTAGAGCATGAAAAGTCTGGAATTTTGTGGCGCAGACTCAGCCTGTGGCTAATCTCAAAGACAGGGCTCAGTGGGGCTCAGAGGAGAGTGGGAAAATCCCATTTGTTGCTCCTTATTCCCAGGGACTGGCCGAGACCTAGCAGTGAGCTGTTTGTAAAGAACAGTGGCCCAATTCCCCGCCCATCCTTGAAAGCCAGTTCCTCCTCAGGTTGGTAACAATCACTGTTTTATCACATTTCCACATGCAAAATGTGTTTCAGCATTTTTCATTAGATTTTCAAGGCTCAGATTGATGAAGGCGAGGTAAGAGCCAGACACTGGGCTGTAAGAGACAAAGGTTTAGTAATGAGTTCAAAATTTACAAAACACAGAAGCAAATATGGCTTCAATACACGACGACGTGACCCTTTAGAAGACTGGAAATTACTCTTCAAACATCATTCTGGCCTGACTTCAGAGTGGAGGGGATGCTGGGATACCACAGATTGACTTTGAGAAGTGGGTTGGTATTGCAGGAATTTTTTAATTTCCTGTAACTCACAACAATTTTCTCCCAGCGAGACTTAGGCTCTCTCCTGCGATGGTGCACTGGCTGCGTTTGCTGAGCGATCAGCTGCACGAACCAGCTCAAGCAGAAAAGGAAAACATAGGGAAGAAAGGACACAGATGAGATTACCTTGGAAAGAAAAAAAATTGTTAAAAGTTTTGCAAAACATTTCCAGGTAAAGGAGGGACCTGTTGCTTAAAAAAAAAAAAAAGTGCTTTCAGTTAAGGGAGGGACCTGACACTTAACATGTTTTAAAATGTGAATTAAAAATAGCATCACTTACACTTTGGAACTGAAAAGAATTTGGGAAAGGCAGATTATTATTAATTATTTTTAATAGCTTCTTAATTAGCCCTTTAAACAAGTTTTTCAAAATCCCCAAAGGTGTCTAATTTGCATGACATGTTTTTTACTTTTCTATGCATTTCATTAGCAGCCTTTTTTTTTTTTTTTTTTAACCTAACGGCAAGACAGCATTACAATGCACTTTTCTTTGGAAGGTGGACCAAATAAATAAATAAATAAATAAATAAATAAATAAATAAAAAGGCACAAATTATTTGTGCAAAAATGTCCTGTGTTTCTTCTTCCATCTCAGAATGTCTTGCCTGTATCATCTCCAGGCACTCATTAGAGCTTATCTGTCTTTTAGAAATCACTAAACAAATCTGATAGAGTGAAACCACTATGGAGAGGATGCCTGTTGGATGAGATCCACTGGGGCAAGGATTTATTAGGCAGATGACCCCTACTTCTTCCCAACAGCAAATCCATTACAATAATGGTCTTCGGATCTATCAGTGGGCGAGCAGCAGGTCAGGAGGAGCCCGATGTGTGGACACAGAGCAAGCCACACACAGCTGCCTTTTACAATGTGTGAAGCCAGGCAGAAAAGCAGCACATCTGCCTGAGAACAGAGGAGAGCAGCCGGAATCAGCTTTCCCTTTGCTCGCATTTCCGGGGGGATTCATGGCTGGGAATCTGGAGTTGACACTTGGCAGCCAAGGGCATGGGGCCAAACGAAGGCCCTGGAACCCGGAAAGAGAGGAAGGGGAGCTAATTAATGCCCTGCCTGCCCTCCACCCCCTCCCAACCCCCAGCTCCTAACAACAACATAATAATAAATAGCTACATTATCTACTGCTTACCATGTACTAGGTGTTGTGCTAAGTGCTTTACCAGAATTCTCTCCTCTATGCTGGCAGCAAAATAAACCCTATTATTAGCCCCAGTTAACAGATAATAGCTATTTAATTGCTAACTTTTATTGAGCATGTATTATGTGGCAGGTCTTATACTTTATATGTATTAATTCAGTTGATCATCACAGCATTCATTGGCCTGGATACTATTTTTGTCCCCGTTTTATAAGTGAGTAAAGGAGAAGGCACAGAGAAGTTTAGTAACTTGCCTTGGTCACACAGCTGGTGATGAGGAGAGATAGGACTTGAACCTGGCTGAAGGGACATCCTCTGTTATCGTCCTTCCAGGCCCGTTCTAGTTGTCTTTTTACTCTAGGAAGCCTTCCCTGACTTTCTCAAGCACCTGAGTTTCCCAGCCTCCCTTGGCCATATTTCATTATCTGTGCTGTCTTCTGAAATTATAAACCCCCAAGAATGGTGGCCATGTCCTTTATATTCTGGGCACTACCCAGCCCAATGCCTGGCACATAGTAGGTGCTTGAAGCATATTTGTTGACTGAAACATAATCAAAAAGCAGTCTGTATTTGAACTTGGGCATTGTTAGAAGATAAGGGTTCAATATTGCTTATTAGATTTCAAGGTGATTTGTCTTTTTTTTTTCTTACCTACTAATGGAAAATTCTCTTCTTAACTCACACTCATTAGCACTCGGAGGCTGTTGTGGCAAAATCTTTCCAAAATAGCTCCAAGTTTATTTGTAGGGGTTGGTGGTGGGGGGAGTTGAGCTCAAAAGGGACAAAAATATTACAACTTGGTGTGCAAGAAAAGTTTGAAATATGGGGAAGGGCAGCCTCCTGCGGGAAGGGTCAGAAACTGCCAGGCCCAGAGGGCTTGGGGAGAGAGTGGCAGGGAGTGGGGAGGGGAATGCACACAGCCACATTGATGACCTGGTGTGGGTTTAGCTTTTTGACAGACCTAGTTTCCAGAAACACGGAACAAATTGGCAGTAGTAAATGGCTTGTAATTGGCACCTCTTTTATTATCAGATGCATAGATCAAGGGAGCATCTCTCCTGGATTTGAGCAGGGGCTCAGTAGCACCAGCGCCAGGCTCTGCAGTAGGAGGAAGGTTCTGCTTCCTTCTGGGATCTCCCTGTGTCTGTGTAATTTCACCGTGTGCATTTTCAGCTCATTATCCCATTTTAATTCTTCCAACAACCTTCAAATGCAAGTCAAGTGGATTTGACTCTCATTTTACAGATGAAGAATCTGCATCTTTGGAGGCAGCAGTCAAGAGACCCAAAGTTACACAGCAAGCTGGAATTTGAATCTGGGACTTTCTGATACAAGAACCCATTGATCCAACGACACTGCTGCTGCCCTTCACCTGCCTGTGCCACCCTTTCTTCAGAAAGGATCACTGATGAATGGGCAGGAAGGGATGCTGGAAGCTTCTGGGTGGACCCAAAAGAGGTCACGAGGTCCCCAGCATTCCTGCCCATTTATGTGCCTCTCCTTCCTTGACTGATATTTTACTGCCAAAGATGTGCCTTTGGGTTAAAAGATTGTCCACACACAATGTCCATTTCTTGCTAAATGACAAAATAGAAATGTCTTGGTCTTGACCAGAAGATGATGTAAGAAGCCCGAAAGAGGGGGCAACAAAATCTACTTGATAGGATAATTGTGGTAATGAGAGGAAACACTGAATGTTGAACTCTGGTGCAGTGCTGTCACCACCATCTTCCTTACCGTCGCTCTTCACAGCTCCGCAAGGTGCTGTGGAGACTCAACACCCATTTTCACTTCTGCTGTGTTTCCACTAAGGTATTTTGGGTTTGCTCTCTGCCCGGCCACAGGCTCTCCCACAGGCTCTCACAGGCACTCCTGCATGCGCCCTCCACTGACCCCACCCAAGGAGAAACAAAAGAAAGTCAGGCATCCAGCAGGTGCTCCATAATTGTGTCCTCTTCTTTCAGACTGAGTTATGTGGACAGAGTCATGGAAAGGCCATGGGTGTGGGGACCCCAGAAGTGGCTGAGGGTGTGGGTGGCTGGGTTGTGTGAGAAGGGCTGGTGCCCTTGTGTTGGGCTCCAACAAAGAAAGTAGAGTGGGGTGCCCAGGGCCCAGCCCGTGTTATAGAAGTCTTGGAAACACTGTGAGACATCTCTGGAAACACTGGAAACATTTATGAGCCTCAGTGATTAGCCTTCTAGATCCAGGATGTGGGTAGACATTTCTGTTCACCTCTGTCTGTGCTTCCCTCCTTCTGACTCAGGGTTACATTTTCTAGGCCTTTGCTGTTTGGTGGGCTATGCGAATCATTTTAGCCATGAAATTGGCGCTGGAAATGCTACATTTGGGAAGCCAGCTGAAACATTTAATTGCCAGCATAGCTACTATTCTGCTGCTGTTTCAGCAAAATCCCTGGACATCAAGTTGAGATGGTGGCCTCATGAAATGTGTAGAATGATGACAGAACATTCTGTAATACAACAGAACACCCCTCCCTCCCCACTGACCAGCACTGGGCTTATAGTATGAGCCATAAATAAACCTTTATTATTTTATGTTGTGAAGATGCAGGGGTTGTTTGTTACAGCCTCCTAACTTAGCCAATCCTGACTGATACATTTCTTCATCTTGGAATTCATGGCCAATCCTTCTTTTTCCTACCTCAGCTTAAAATGTTACCTTCTACATCCAGATCTCCTGACCATTCCAAAAAGCAAGTCCCTTTCTTGTGTTCTATTGCACCCTCTTGGTCTGTTCCGTTTCTCCATTTATTTCTTTATTATCTGTCTTTTGTCATATTAGATTGTAAATTTCATAAAGGCAGCGAGTGTGCTGATTGGTCCATGACCTTATACCCAGCTCTTGGCACCACGCCTGAAAGGATGAGGAGATGAGCTCAGAAATGACTTCCTTACAGCTACACAGCAGGCAACCAAGGTGAGCCTGGCCTCCAGTTGCCACCCTCCCCAGGCGGATGTTTGTCAAAGTTTAATCTCTATGCCATAGGTGGGGAATTGCAAGAGATGTTCAAGGCTGCTCTTGACATTGGTCCTTCAGAGAATAAGAGCCTGAGCCTTCGGTTGGCAGGTGCCTTGGAGGTGAGAGCAGGAGTTCTGGGTCTAACTCGGTGAGTGTGGGTTTGGGAAGGTTACTACATCTCTGAGCCTCAGTGACCTCATCTGTGAAACGAGCATAATTATTCCTTCCTCAAGAGTCACTTGGGTTATTATAGAGACTAAATAAAATAATGGACATACACAGCTCAGCACAGAGCCTTCTTCTTAAGGCTCAACAACTCTTGGTGGGTATTAGTACTAGCATTACTATTATTATGCAGAGTTGACACTCTCTTCTCATGGAACTCTGAGGAGTAAGAATTTCAGCCCACAGATGGGTCCTTCATGGGTCCAGTCTCTGGGGAAATGGTGGCTTCATGATCTGGAAGCCTCTGTTTCTCCACCTTTCTTCTCTTGCCTGTTATAACACATTCCCCACCCTGATAAAACTGCTTCTTCTTTTTCTTGGGACAAAGTCTCACCCTGCTGCCTCAGGCTAGAGTGCTGTGGCATCATCTTAGTTCACAGCAACCTCTAACTCTTTGGCTCAAAAAATCCCCTTGCCTCAGCCTCCTGAGTAGCTGGGATTACAGGCACCTGTCACCATGCCTGGCTAGCTTTTCTACTTTCAGTAGAGATAAGGGTCTCACTCTTACTTAGGCTGGTCTTGAACACCTGAGCTCAAGCAATCCACCTGCTTGGGCTCCCAGAGTGCTAGAATTATAGGTGTGAGTCACTGAGCTCAGCCACAAAGCTGCTTCTTGGGAAAGGACTCAGCCCCAGCTGGAGAAACCCTTCAGGGCAGCTCATTCCATGGATGCTTTTTACAAATGAGACACGAAAGCCCAGAGAGGTTTGGGACTTGGCTAAGCTCACACAGCTCATTAGAGGAAGAACCAGCTGGACCTTCAGTGTAAATTGAAAACACCATCCACCATGTCTTTCTCACCAGGTAATTCATCTTGCCATGTGTCCTACTATAAAGCAATGGTTCAGGAACAATCCTCCTCTCACCCTGAGGACATTGGACAACATCTGGGAAATTTTTGATTGTCATAATTGGGGATATGGTACTGGGGCATTTAGAGGGTTGAAACACTCAGGACAGCCCTCTCACCCCTGCAAAGGAATGATGTGAACTGAAATGTCAATAGAAGCAAGCTTAGGAAATAATGCAGTAAAGGGATTTCAGAAGTCAGAAGGAGAAATTAGTTTGGGGGTTCCGAGCAACCATTCTGCTCCCCCTAGATCAGTGTTTCTCAACCTGTGGTTGGGACCCCTTTGGAGGTTGAATGCCCCTTTCACAGGGGTCGCCTAAATACATCCTGCATATCAGATATTTACATTATGATTCACAACAGTAGCAAAATTATAGTTATGAAATTGTAGTGAAAATAATTTTATGGTTGAGGGTCACCACAACATGAGGAACTGTATTAAAGGGTCACAGCATTGAGAACCACTGCCCTAGATAATACCACAAAATAATGATAGCAACTAACTTCAAGAAACCTATTTTACAAAGGTGAAGGGCTTTCACAAGCATCATATTATTTAAGCCCCACAATAAGCTGGAGAAAGTGGACAGGTTTGTCCCATTTTACAGATGTGGAAACAGAGCATCTGAGAGTGGGTGGGACCAGGCCACACAGACAGGGGGAGCAGGCACTTATCTGCTGACTGCAATGGCTTTGTCTTCCACACTTCTGCTCCCCCCGTCCTAGGGCCGGACCCTAAATGAGACCCAGCAGCTACTTTCTGTGATGCTAGAGTCTGGGGAAGGATGGATCCATGATCATTTAGAAGAGAGACAACTGTCAGCTACCTCAAATAAACTGCAGTAAATTCCACCTCACTGAGTCTCACTGATCAAAGTAAAGGATCAGCGGCAAAAACAAATTCTGGGTCTTGGGAACCACTTCAGGGTGAGTGTGAAATTTTAACGAGAAGTGTTTGGCTGGGGAGGTCTGCAGCACCGAGCTGGGGGTGCACCGTACACTGCTGATACCGTCCGACAGTAGTGTGGACTCCAGGAGGATGCAGCACTACTCAGAATACAGAGACAACGTTGATTTTCTTTTCAAGGACTAAACAGACTTCTTGATTCCTGTGCTCAGTCACCTGCAGGAGTATGGGCAGCTGACTTTCCAGCAGAACTGGAAGCTGGACCCTGTGATGCTACCTCTCAGCTCTTGCCATTGGGGCTACCCGGCTGGGAGAGGCTGGGGCTGGCTCAGGCTTCTCAGGGGTGAGGCTGGAGGAGCAAAGGTTCAACCCTACATCACCTGCTCCTCTCTCCCTCATCCCCACACTTGCCACAGGACTTTCACACACATGGTAATTAACTTTGGTAAGTCTCTAATGATCACTGTGAATAGAGTCATCATTACTGAACACCTACTATGTGCTGTGGAGTCAATGGTGAGCAAACCACACAGGCCCTGGAACTCCTAGAGCTTATCATTTGAGACAGGGAGGTAGGCGTGGATATGTAAACAACGCATCAGGTCAAAATGTGACATGAGCAGGCTGGGTGAGGTGCCTCACACCTGTAATCCTAGCACTCTGGGAGGCTGAGGCAGGTGGATCGCCTGAGCTCGGGAGTTCAAGACCAACCTGAGCAAGAGCAAGACCTCTTCTCTAAAACTAGCTGGGCGTTATGGTAGGCACCTGTAGTCCCAGTTACTCAGGAGGCTGAGGCAAGAGATCACTTGAGCTCAGGAGTTTGAGGTTGCTATGAACTATGACACCATGGCACTCTCCAGAGGGTAACAAAGTGAGACTCTAGCTCCTTAAAAAAAAAAAAAGATATGACACGGGCAACAATGGTATTACAGAAGATTGATCTATTGAAGATCAGGGTACCAGGGAAGCCTTCCAGGAGGAAAGGACACCACGTTAGCCATTTGTCAGGTGGAGGAACCTTTTCTGCTCTTAGAACCTCCTCGTGTAAACCCCTTCCTTGGTTCTCAGCACACACAACTTGGAACTGTTGGTGGGCTGGTTTCCCTGGGTCAAGAGGATGAGCTGGGGGTTCCTATAATTTCTCCCAGAGGTGTGTCTCAGAGTGGGGGCAGGCGTGCCAGCAAAGGTAAGGCTTTGTTCCTTTCAGCCACCAGCAAGTATCTATAGACTGAGCACCTACTGTGGTCTACGCACCATGCCAGACTGTGGGTGAGCTTCAGCTGGGAAGACAGACCCAAGAGTGAGCTTAACACAAAGTGGCCCCACCATTGTCCTATGGGCACTTTCCCTGCTCTTAACTACTGGTGTATAGAATAAGGCATGCATATTTTTTAAGGAATGAAACATCACAAGGACATCGTGGGACAGGTAATGGGTAAGCGCTGCTCTCTGAGCCTGGGTCACTCTGCCTACCACACGGCCTAGTTACCTATTCTCTAGTTCAGCTCAAAAGTTCTCTCTTTAGGGAAGCTTTCCAAGTCCCTTGGCGCTATCCCAGGCCCTCTGCCTGGCCTTGTGGCACATAATTACATAGTTGTGTGATTACTGATTAATGTCTGCCTCCCCCTCTAATCTGCAAGGTTCCCAAGGCCAGGGACAATTTGTTTTTGCTCCTCCAGGATGCCGGACATAGAGTAGGTGCTCAGTAAATGTTTGTCAGATGAATGAATAGTGTAGTCGTTGTGACCACAGTGAGAATGTCTTGCGTTGTTCATCCTCCTCCTTAAAGAAACGATCAATGTGTTCTTAGATTTCTCTTGCCTTTAAGTCTCCCAAGTATTCCACAGGGATGATTTGAATAGCTCTGATCTTCAGATAAGAAAATCAAGGTTCATCCGACCTCAGCCCATGGTTGAGGGGTGCTCAGCTGGGCTGTGATGTGATTTTCCTGTAGTTCAGGTGTTCTGTGCTTGGGCTATACATTTGAATCACCTGAGGACTTTGGGGACCTACCAATGCTTGGGGCTCATCCTCAGACATTCTGATTCAGTTGCTGGGGGTAGACCCTGGCCATCAGTATTGCTAAAAGCCCTACTGTGGTGGAGGACACAGATTTGACAACAGCCAGAGAACCAGAGGGCTGGAGTCCACCTGCATTTTACCCGTGAAGCACTAGAAGCCCAGGGAGGGATAGATGTTGCTGAAGGTCATACACAGGAAGTGGGAGGCCCCGCCTGGGTCAGCAGGCAGGCCCTATGAGAGTGCCTGGGAGTGCCCTGGCACACGGCAACCTTGCCTCCAAGTCCCCTTCAGACAGAGGCTGCCTCTGGGCTCACAGAAACCCTCCTGTCTCCCTTCCCTACTGGTCTCTCCTTTTTGCTGGAGTGTGGCAGCATTAAATGGCATCCAATGGGCCTGGGACTGCTTAGGGTAAGAGGCTGTCTGCTTCTGACCCAGGGCCTGTTCAAGGGCAGCCACTCCAGGCCAGTGTTTCTGGAGCCTCCCAGGGACAAGGCCACACGTTCCAGTTCCGGAAGCAAGGACAGGCCTCCAGCGAGGAAGCAGCAGCCTCAGTGGTTGTCTGCATACCCATTCCTGGGAGGATTAGCACACTCCTGCCCACACGGGCTCCGTGATGGATGTGGGGAAGCAACCAAATGTCCCTCATTAATCACCGGCTCCAGCTGGCTCCCCACTTGATGGTTTTCAGCTGACTTGAAAAAGACCCAATTAGATCAAAACATTTTGACAATTTATCTTATGGTGTGAGCAGGTCCAGATCGAGGCTATGATCTCACCATCCGTGAGGGAGGAAGGAATTGGGGCATGGATCACGCACAGAGCTGGGGGGACAAGGGGGTCTCCCCCGTGGCCTGGCTATGAAAGCAGAGTGCAGCCCCTGCCCATGGCCCCTGACCCTGTCAATTCCCACCCATTGCAGGACAATAACTGTCCTTTGGTTGGGGTAGGAAGGGCTAGGGGGTCGGGAAGTCTGGGGTGGGGGTGAAGAAAATGGACAACCAGAAAGTACCAGATCTCCCTGCCAGCCCGGCATGCGGTGTTCAATGAGAAGCAGATTTATAAGTCAAGATGTGGCTGAAGCCAGGCCTGTTCGAACTAGTGCACCAGCCAGATGCCTGGGGACCCGGGTGCTCAGCCTCCAAGCAGGCAGCCCTGATTTCCTGATGATTCTGGCCTCTGGGAGATGTTTGGGCAGACCCCAGAGATCCTCGCCTCCTCCTTGCAGGGTTAGGAACCCCATGGCCTAACCGGGGTGGGTGGTGGTTTCCATGAGACCACAGCACTTACTCCTCAAGAACCAGGGGTTGTTTGGTTGCTACCTTGATGGTCCAGGCGGGCAGCGCGGCAGCCCCTGGGGAGAGCCACCACCTTAGGAGTGCTAACTCCCTGCCTCTCCTATGCATCCCGAGATGCCTCAGGACTGGAAGAGCAAATTAGAATGTCTCTTCCACAACTTCACTTCCCAGGCCCCCAGGCCAAACACGAGGGGTGTGGGCACACCCAGCGAGGAAACCAGCCTCCATTCCCTCCGCTGGAGTCCTAAATCAGGCCTGCCAGCTGGGGAGGGACTTGGGTGCACCTGCCTGCCTGCCTGCCACTGCCCTTCCCGGTTACTGCTGGCCTCAGGCTTAGTGCGGGGTGATGTCTCTTGGAGCTGCCTGTGGTGCCCCTGGAAGGGCTGCCAGGGAAAGCCCCAAGGACACAGCTCCTCTAGGGATCAGTTCACCTACAAACCCTCAGTCACGTCCCCCAGCCCAGGTACACACAGCAGGTATACACCCCACCACCTGCACACGGCCGCACTTGGCATTGTAGGCATATGTGCTCACCGCCTTTACCCTGACACCACTTCTCACCCCCAGCCCTCTTCCGTTTTGTTCTTTTGGGAGCTTGCTTCTTTCTTGCCTCTTTTATGCTGGAGTCTGTTTCCCTTTCCAGGATTCAGCTTCTACTGGGGCCTTTATGCCTTTCCTCAGCCCAGCTCTGAAGGCTTGATGGTCTTTCTCTCCAATGCTCTTCCCCAGGAACCCAGGTACTTGCTGCCACTCATGAACGATCCTGCCAGCATGCTGGCAAAAGCGTAGGACATGTCTTCAAGGACAGATGGGTCTGGTTCTTGCTTTGGGTTGAACATGCCTCTCATCTTTGGAAGATGGTGATAGTCCTTGGGAACACTGGCTTGGATGATGACCAAGGACCATCCCAGAGCCATTAGCCTACGAGTCTTAGGTGTCACTGAGATGCTGCTTGTGCCCACTTGACACCATCTGCAGCATTGCCTCATCAGATTGGGGTTGATGTGTCACTCAGAACTCTTATATTTGCAAATGAAAGAAACCCAATTCAAATAGGTGTAAGAAAAACATACATTAATTGGCTCGAGTAACTTGGAAGATGAGGAAGACTGCTCCTGGGGATTTGGGTGGTTGCTGGGTTCTCACTCCACCTTTCCCTGGGTGTTTCTATGTTGCCTTGTGCTCTCAGAAGCCTCTGTGACTGCCAGCAGCTCTAGAGACATATCTACAGGGTTCACTATGTCAGGAAGGAAAGCAATCCCTCTCCTCCTGGATTGGGAAAAATGAAAAAGATCCCTGGCCTGCTCCTGTCCAGTCATGAGTCATTTCCTGGTCCAATCATAGTTTATAGGTGATGCTTTACTATGATTGATCCATGCTGGGTATGATCCCACCCTCATGGCTTGAGTGGCAGTAGCGTTCCTCATCGGGACCCCTGAGGGAGGAACAGTGGGGAAAGAAAACCCCAGGTGTCCAGTGTGATTGGCTTCTCCCTCCCAGGCCAAGGGCAATGACAGCAGTTAGTAGTCTGCAATCTTCTTGGCACAAATGCCTCTATTTGCAAGCTCCTTGGCACAGCTTCTACTCTGGGGCCCCTGCTTCAGGTCCTTAGAAGAAGCATCCCTCCATCCCAGAGGACTTGGGGCTGTTTTGGAGGAATACCCAAGAGGGAGGTACATAGAGCCCTGTTTATGAAACTTAGCCCCAAGGCCAATCTCTGCCCCTGGCACTCTCCCTGAAATGAAGGTGTAGGGATTTGAGTTTCTGCTCACCCAGAACCCTGGGTCACCACAGCCGGGCTTGTCAAGATCACGTCCTGATCTAGTCCAGTTTTAGGTTTGGCAGGCCACAGAACTCCCCTACCGTCCTTTTTTGATTTCTGTGCACTCTCAGTGCCTGAGAAACGTGGATACTGGCCTTTTCTTGTTGGTCAGGATGGTAGGTAGTCAGCAAGAGGGACCGCTTGCCACTCCAGCCCTCCAGAATTGGGCAGGGGACCTGTAACGGACTCCGTTCATGCTGGGAAAGTGTTTTGACTCTTTGGACATGGGATACCCTTCATTTGACTCTCTTTTCCCGAAGGATTTTGATGGCACTTCTGAGTGAGGTGGCTTGGGCAGGCTACTGGCTATTTGGATTAATAGCAATCATACAAATAATAATCATCATATGTAATAATGATGCATGTGATAATAATGGCAAATTCTGCCATGTTTAAGCATTTCCTATGTGCCAGGCACTGAGTCCATCTCATTGAGAACTTACATGTTCTGTGAGGATGCCTTGTGTGAGATGAAGAATCCAAGGCTCAGAGAGGTTTAGAAACTCTTCCAAGGTCACCCAGCTAGCCCTGAATTCTAATCCAGGCTTTTGTGATCCCAGCCACAGCACTATATGTTTCAGAGTCCAAAAATGGAAACAACCCAAACATCTACCAATAGGGGACTATGATAGGGGATATTCAAACCATGCGATGTTAGGGAGCTGCTTAAGAGCAATGTGTGCCTGTGTGTCCTGAGATGCAATGACTTCTGAGACAAGGCTTCAGTGAGGAAAAGCCAGATGAACAGGGTAAGAACAGAACGGCTCCATTTATTTACTCTCCAACCACAGAACGGAACTGCAGAGTGTGATGCATCCGTGTACGTGCAGAGAAAAGGCGTAGGAGAATATGTCCAACCCTGCTCACATTTGGGTGGAGACCAAGGGTTCTTTGCGTCATCTGTATTTCTAGGACATTTTAGATGAAGTTGGCTTCCTGCATTCCCTGTAAAAACTTTGCCGTGGCTTCGGCGGGAATCCATAGAGACTGCCTTTCTGTGTTATGTCTTTAGCTCTGCCACTTACATGCTGTGTGACTCCAGGAAAGTTACTTAATCTTTGCACATCTGGAAAAGGAGGATAACCACCACCACTGTAACTACCACTGTGGTAATAGTGATAGGGACAAGACTCAGTATCTCGCAGGGTTAATTCCCTAGCACCGCCATTTATGCTGGTTCGGTCTTTGCCATCGAGTGCTGCCCTAGCCATGACTGTGTGTTGGGGGCGTCCCTAGCCTCCATCTGCCTGATGTCAGTAGCACCCCTCTCCCCAGTCATGATAATAAAAATGTCCGCTGGGGAGAGAGTCATGCCAGTTGATAACTAGTAGGTTAATGTGAGGGAAAAATAAATTCACCCTGGTACAGAGCCTAGGACAGTGCCTGGCATAGAGCAAGCCCTGGGTCAATGTCAGCTTCCACCAAATCCAGGGTGAAAGAAGACAAGTGGGCTCAGTTTCTCTGTCCTGCTGAACAGGGGTGTAGTGCTTGAGTGAGGGAAGAATTTAGGCCTGGAAGCTGAGGGGCCTGGTTCTGTACCTGCCCTGGGTAGTGCTTGAGTGAGGGAAGGATTTAGGCCTGGAAGCTGAGGGCCTGGTTCTGTACCTGCCCTGGGTAGTGCTTGAGTGAGGGAAGGATTTAGGCCTGGAAGCTGAGGGCCTGGTTCTGTACCTGCCCTGGGTAGTGCTTGAGTGAGGGAAGGATTTAGGCCTGG
>CAUYPK010093073.1:0-17643 GCA_963574355.1 Loris lydekkerianus | reverse complement strand
ATCTTTGTCTTTTTTGACTTTAGTTGCTTTAAATCCACATGTATCTGAAAATAAGATTGCAACTCCTCTTTTCTTCTGAATTCCATTTGCCTGAAAAATTGTCTTCCAACCCTTAACTTGGAGTTTTAATTTGTCTTTTGAAGCCAGGTGTGTTTCCTGCAGACAGCAAATGGATAGCTTGTGTTTTTTAATTCAGTCTGCCAATCTATGTCTCTTTAGTGGGGGAATTCAAGCCATTAACATTTATTAGGATAATTGATAAGTGTGGTAGTGTTCTATTCATTTTATTTTGTGAGAGTCCATGCTTAGTTTTATCTTTTGCATCAGTGTGGAAGTTACTGTCCTTTAATTGCTAAGTTCTTACTTTGCTGTTGATCCATTGTGATGGTCAGTGTGTAGAACAGGTTGAAGTATTTCCTGTAGAGTTGGTCTTATTGTGGTGAATTTCCTCAATGTTTGTATATCTGCAAAATTATTTGATTTCTCCATCAATTTTAAAGCTTAGTTTAGCAGGATTTAGAATTTTGGGCTGGAAATTGTTCTGTTTAAGTAGATTAAAGGTAGATGACCATTGTCTTCTTGCTTGGAAAGTTTCATTAGAGAAGTCTGCAGTCACCCTGATGGATTTGGCCCTGTAAGTCAACTGGCACTTACTCCTGGCAGCTTGAAGAATCTTTTCTTTTGTCTTGACTTTGGACAGATTCATCACAATGTGTCTTGGAGAAGCTAGGTTAGAGTTGAGGTGACCTGGGGTCCGATATTCCTCTGAAAGGAGTGTTTCAGAATCTTTGGTTAATATTGGAAATTTTCATTTATAATGTTCTCTAGTATGGCTTCCATTCACCTGGGGCATTCTTCTTCTCCTTCTGGGATACCTATAACTCATATTTTTGAACGCTTCATAAAGTCCCATAATTCTGTCAGTGAACATTCTGCTTTCTCTCTCTTCTTTTCTGCCTCTTTAATTATTTGTGTTTTCTCAAGACTTTGTTCTCTATCTCCGAAATTCTTCCTTCTGCACAGTCTAATCTGTTGTTGATACTTCCTATTGCATCTTTAATTTCCCTAATTGACTGCTTCAGTTCCTTCAGCTCTGCTATATCCTTTCTGTATCCTTCATATTGTTCATCTTGTATTTGATTCTGTGTTTGGATTTCCTTTTGGTTATTTTCCACTTTATCAGCAGTTTCCTTCATTGTTCCCATCATTTCCTTCATTGTTTTCATCATGTGTACTCCAAATTCCCTTTTTGTCATTTCTAACATTTCTTTATAGGTGGAATCCCCTGCAGTAGCTACCTCACGGTTCCTTGGTGGGGTTGCTCTGGACTGGTTCTTCATGTTGCCAGGAGTTTTCTGCTAATTCTTCCATATGAGTGATTTTTTTTTTATCTGTTTCCTTGCCATAATTTTCCTTTCACTCCTCTTGCTCTTTAAGTTGCTGTGTCTCTGGACTAAGGATTCAATGAGTCCTTTTGGTATAGGACCAGAAGGATGAGTATATCGAAGAGCAAGAAGGGAAAAAAGAAAGGAAAAAAAAAAAAAAAGAAGAAGTAAAGAAAGAAAAGAAAAAAGAGAAAGAAGGGGGGTAGGTAAAAGGGAATATTGACAAAAAGAAGAGAGGCACAGAAAGAAGGAAATAGGAACAATGTAGGTGTACCGTAGGGTACTTTTACCCAACCTTAAAAATATCTCCAACCTCTGGGGGTACCAGGTTGGGTGGTTCCCTTGAGATCAGCAGCTCTTTGCTAGCCTGTTCAGACAAGGTACCCCACGTTCACCAAGTAGAGCGGAAAGACAAAAATGCTATAAATCAAACCAAAACAAGCAAACAGAAAATTTTACAGGATAAAATTGGGGGAAAAACTAAATAATAGGGGTAGAAACACTAGCAAAAATGAAGTTCTAACTATTGAAAAAGGCAACAATGGGATATTATATTTGAACTAGAAAAATGAAGAAAGAAAAGAAAGAAGAAAAAAAGAAAAATCTATAGGGGAAAAGTTTAAATTAAAACAACAAAACAACAATAACAACAACAAAAAACCAAAAACAAAGCTATATATATGTCTTGCTGAATATTGTTTGGGCAACCGGTGATCTTCTGGGGTATGAGATGTTAATCACAATGCTGATATGACTGGAGGCCTCTACTGACTTCTCAAACCCCACAGTAGGGAAAGACTAAATCTCTGCTCAGCCCTCTTAAAAGGCACTTTAAGCTGCTAATTTGGCTAAGCAGAAGCTTTCCCAGGAAATCACTTGTCTCTGGGAATTACTGCTGAAGTGGCTATCCACTTACTCAGTGAGGGAAAACCGGTCTCACTCTGCCCCTGAGGGCTAAGATTGTAAGGCGCCTCAGTCCCCGCCTTTAGGCTGCTCAGTCACTAGATTACTCGCTCCCGCCCTATCCTTGCTCTGCAACCCTGAGGGCAGAACTTGCCCAGGCAGTTCTCACACAATGGCTCCGTGCACCCCATAGCCTAACACTATTAGCTCTGTCAGGTTCAGCAACTCAGTCTGAGGCCCTAGACAATGTCCAAAGTTTTCTGCACTCCTGCCCAAGCTCTCCTGAGGCAGTTCAACTGAGTGCCAAGTCCCAAAACACCAAAACAGTTCACAGGTAAGGCCTTTCAGTTTGCAATCTCCCTGCTGCTATACTGGGATTAGACCGAATGAATACAATGCAACCACTTGCCAGTTTTCCACTGCTTTTGTCCTCCTCCTGGGGTCCAGAACTCTCTCGCTGACTCCCTGTGTCCTCAAAGGGATGATTATAGGCAGATTCCACCAGCCAGAGATTCCTGGAGTTTTGTCTCCCCAGACTCATCATGCCAAGCTGCAAGGAAGCTGTTACTTGGCCGCTATCTTGCTTGCAATCCTGTTCAACCCCTTTCTACACAACTCACTCCTTTTAAAGAAAAATGTTGAATTGTAAGGCAAGTGTCAGCTTTGTTTTTAAAGTGTACAGTCTCCCTCTCTCTCTCTCTCTCTCTTTTTTTTTTTTGTATAGCAAACATACTAAATGTATCCTTAGAAAGCCCTGCCCGTGTGTGTGTGTGTGTATGTTTGTTTATGTCAGAGTCTCACTCTGTTGCCTCAGGTCACAGTGCCATGGTCTTAGCCCAGCTCATAGCAACCTCAAACTCCAGGACTCAAGAGATCCTCCTGCCTCAGCCTCCCTAGTAGCTGGAACTATAGGCACCCACCACAATGCCTGGCTAATTTTTCAATTTTCAGTATAGATGGGGTCTTACTCTTGTTTAGGCTGGTTGTGAAACTCCTGAGCTCATGGGATATTCTGCCTCAGCCTCCCAGAGTGCTGAGATTACAGGTATGAGCCACCGCGCCCAACCAGCCTGGTGGTATATTTCAATAGCCAGTAACCTTGCCTAGTACAGCATGGGAGCTGTAAATTGGCAGAGAAACTTAAAGCAGTTCTTGTGGGTGCCTAGCACAAATTAGTTATATATAAGGATGATAGTATTTTTGTTTTCAGTTGTCTCTGGTGCCTCTTATATGAAATAATTGTTCTGTTAACTGAATATTAGTCTGTAATTGCAAATAAAAAAGGTTGTAGTGGGTTTCTTGATATTCTGATGCTTCTAAGTAAATATACTTTACTTCTAAGTAAATATATTTTATGTCAATTAAAAAATAAAGCCAGATTGGGTGGCACCTGTGGCTCAGTGAGTAGGGTGCCGGCCCCATATGCCGAGGGTGGCAGGTTCAAACCCAGCCCCAGCCAAACTGCAACAAAAAATACTGCTGGATATTGTGGCAGGCACCTGTAGTCCCAGCTGGTCGGGAGGCTGAGGCAAGAGAATTGTGTAAGCCCAAGAATTAGAGGTTGCTGTGAGTCGTGTGACGTCATGGCACTCTACCCGAGGGCGGTACAGTGAGACTCTGTCTCTACAAAATAAATCAATAAATAAAGTGAGATTATATAACTTCTTGAATATAAATGATACAAATTGTCTCTATATCAATACTTTTTCAACACAACCGATTAAAAAGTTGAAGACTCAGGCAAGTCACACTTTGACAGGCCTACCTCTTTTGCAGATGTTATTAATTATTCCCTTCTCTACACCCTTTCATAGTGCCTTGCTTTTATCTCTGCATATTGTTTCTTTACTTTTGTATTTTGGTTGGATATTTGTGACTCTTACTCCTTTCACTAGGAGTGCAGGCTTCTTGAGAGATCAAACCATGCCTTCTTTATTTTATTTTGTTTTGTAGCAGGTGCAGTCTGCTTTGTTGAATGGAAGGATATAGAAATAATTACAGGCTGATATATCTGAAAAAGTCAAATTATTTTGGCCTTGTTCAATAACCACATTATGGAGAGAGTAATATTAAGACAGCTGTTGCTTTCTTAGGAAAGTCAAATTTCATTCTTCCTTTGGGTTAATGCAAAAATACCTTCTAGAATTCTCCTGTGCAGAAGATTGGTTCCTGTACTCTACCATGTATTTCAAAATCTGTGCATATTCGACTCCTTCAGTGGGCTCTGTAGAACCTGTGTCTATGAAAGTCGGCCCTCCACGTACATGAGTTTCACATTCTGTCAATATTTTATTTTTTATCCATATTTGGTGGGAAAAAAATCCATGTTTAAGTGGACCCACACAAGTTCAAACCTGTATATGAAACTTACATCAAAGAAAAATTATAAGCTTACGTGAAGTCATAAAATCATGTCTCCCGATCCCTGCACATATTCTTAGAATTGTCAGTTGCCTCTGAAGGCCTCTTGCTTCTTAGAAGCTTCCTTATATTCAGCATTAATGATCAAGTGATGTCTGCATGGCATGTCTTTTTGATTTCCACACTCATCTAACATTATGCTTTAGAGAGCACATTAATAGTAATTAATAGTTTTGGCTCATTATTCATGGATTTGTTGTGAATTATCCTAACCCAATCTGCTCTGTACACAACAGTTTTTGCCTGACTTTTCCAGATTCTGACCTCATTGCTCATTGTTTGGTTTAATTTTTTCCTCCTCACTGACCTTGCCTTTTGATTTTGCTCTTGTTAATGTGCTCCCATCCTCAGCCTTTGCAAGCCATCATCCCATTTAGGTTCTTTCTTTATTTTACTTCCCTAGGCTACCCAATGTTCCCTCTTGGTTACAACTAAAACCAAACTAGCTAAACGAGAGAAATTGTTGTTAATATAACTGAAAATTTTAGCAATAGTGCTGGCTTTACAAGCTTAGTTGTTGGTGTTTGATAAGCCTGGGTCCCTCTTTTTGGTCAACTCTGCCATGTAGTATCAGGATGGCCAGTAATAGGAATAGTTTTGCATAATAGTGGATTGGTAACCCCAGTGGAGGGATAATTGGTTCTTCCCCCAAACTTAACCCAAATCTTCAGATTGAATCTCAGTAGACTGACCTGGGACTTCTGAACTAATTCTTATGGCCAGCATGATGGGATGTTCTGGTTGGTTAGGCCTGGGTCATTTGATCACCCCTAGAACTTTGGCATAAACACCACATAAAATATTTAATGTGGCTACTTCTGCTGCTGCTACTGCCATTTCCAGGACAGATCTTGAGGAGTCCTCACATCTGTTTGTCACCAGCTTCCAAATCAAAGTGAATGTTATAATGTATTGAACAAATTTCAATAGCTCTGTTTTTTTTTTTTTTTTTTTTTTAATTATCTCCATTAACCAACTCCTTGACTTTTTGAGTTGTTTCTCAGAAATGGTGAATTTTCTACAGCACCAAGGAACTGAGATACTAAAGGCTCCTGTGTACGCTTTCTGACACCAAAATTTACCATCCCTCTCAACTTTCCCCAAGCTCCTGAATGTCGGGGAAAATATTTGAGCCAACTTCTTTGTTTTTCCTGATGAGACAGCTGTTGTATAAAAAATTCCTTTTCTCTTTGGAAATCCTGGTTGTCTCAATAATTGGACCTTGTGTGACAAGCAACTAGACCTAGGCCAAAACCCCTTTGCAGTTTTGATAACAATATGTCAATGCCTCAGCTATTAGAGAGGCTGGGAAAGTGAGAGCAAGACTTTTAACTTTAATAGTAGGAAAGCTGTTCGCCTTCTATGGCTCCTTGACTAGAGCATTCCTCAAACTTAGACAAGAGGTTCAGATTTGGGTAGCTAGAAAGTATGACAAATATTTGTTAAAAGAGGACATAATGACTTATAGATGGCTTGTAGTGTGTTGTACTTGGAACCATAAACATAGTGAAGGGTTTATCTTGACTGATGCATTGTGAATTCAAGTGCAGGGCAATTGGGATTTTCAGTTAGTAATTAAAATTTGTTTTTGTTAGGTGCAATTATTTTTGCATAGATTTTGAAATTTCTGCTTTCTCTCTACATTTTTAAATTCTTTTTTATGCATGGCTTTGGTGATTAATAAGGCAAGAGGCACCTTTGCATCTGCATTTTATGTAAGAGCCTGAGATTTTGAAAGTCTATAAATTGCCCCATGGTGTTATAATTTATCCTATGTGATGTCTCAGTTTCTGGAACAGCATTTCCCCAAGCATTCCACCATATTAAGTAGAAAATGGTTCTGGGGTCAAATATGTTTGCTTTAAAGTGAAACAAACAAGCTCCTTTAATGTAAGCCTTCTTGGAGTCTTGCATTGTAAATCATTAAAAAGAGCCTCTGGTGTATGGCATTTCCCAAATATATTTCATAATAGAGGATTGGGTTGGCAAAATCTAGCTAAAGTTAGAAAACTTAGTATTATCCCTGCTATTCCAGTGTGTTTGGCTGTGGAACATTTTCTTCAAAAGCATCAATTCTGTGCAGTGATTTTGAGAACACATTTTGGGAAGCTCCAGAAGGATTGAGTTAGGTGACTCTGTGGCATGATGGATAGCACATTGGACTTCTAGTGACAGAAGGATTGAGTTCCTACCTGAGATCACATTAACTTAAAAGTTGGCCCTATGGATTGCTGGTCTATTTTGGTGAAGACCAAAGAATTTCTTATGATTTGGATGTTAAGGTCCTTGGGCTAAGTAGAGTATTCAGAAATAGAAAGGGCTCAGTTTTTGCTCTTCAAGCCTTGATGCCCAGGCATGCAAATAGTCGCAATATGAAGACAGTAGTTTCTTTGACATCCCTCTTCTTTGTTTTTGAGTGTGGATTTAACAGTTGGGTCAAATGGTGATTCTGGAAAAACCTTTCTCTCAACTTGAGTGCTACCACAAACTAATGGGTAAAGAATAAATAGAAAGCTTCCTTTCTCAAGATCAGCTGACACCAGGGAAGTGAGATAGATCAGGGAATGGGCAATTTCAGTGAAATCAGAGAAAGCAGTTCTAACTACTTGAAGAAGTTCAAGTACTTTGTGCACGTAGTAATGTCTGTTGATACTTGAATAGGAAATTTATTATATGAAAATTCCCTCATAAATCCTGTATCATCATCATCATTATACTTGATGGAGTTCAGACCACATGCCCTCAAAATATGACCATAAAAGAACAGAATATGCCTGCCACAAATATACCTCTTTGGTATAAGAATTATTTTGAGTTGATTATTATGGTGTTGCAGGATGATGAGGCCCAGTGAAGAGAAAGAACCCCTAAACACTGCGTTTAAAAGAGGAAGGACTTTATTTCAGCTGGCGGAGTGGCGGCAGACCCAGAGTCTCAAAATGGCCACACTCCCCAACTAGCTCAGTCCTCTCCTTTTTGTCTCCAGTCAAAAAGTTCTGGCCCATGGGTACCTTTCTCATTGGTCAGTTTGAATCAAGCCAGAGAAGTGGGCTCTGGCTTTTACAGAACACGAGGGCTTTTACAGAGGCAGAAGCAAGCGTTAGTTTCCAGGTCCCAGGAAGTTCAGTTTCTACAAATTCCTAAGAGCCTAGTCACCATGAGGAGGACCTCCCAACTATGTCCTTGGGCTCTCCTTGAGAAGACCTCTGTTCTCTTAGATATCACTTTTCCTGGGCATCCTCTCTCAATGGGAGATTGACAAAAGACACAGGAGAAGCTCTGAAAACAGAGTAGAAGTTACCCTTCTGTAAGATAAAGTGTATAAAGGAAATCTCTGTATGTTAAGGGTGTCTCCTCTCTGTACCACAGTGGTTCTTAACCTTCCTAATACTGTGACCCTTCAAGACAGTTCCTCGTGTTGTGGTGACCCCCAACCATAGAATTATTTTTGTTGCTACTTCATAACTGTAATTTTGTTACTGTTATGAATTATAATGTAAATATCTGATATGTAGGATGTATTTAAGAGACCCCTGTGAAAGGGTTGTTAGACCCCCAAATATATATATTTCCCTGGCACACAGGTTAACAAAGTTTGTTTTGCTCTTGTTAATCTGTCCTTTTTCACAGGGGTTCATCCTATGAACTAAAAGTCTTAAGGCCCATCAGCCAACTGAATGGACCCCCTGTTGGCCAAGGGAACCCTCCTTCCCTCAAAACCTTGAAGCTGACTGCCAGCCATGAAGAGAAGGGAGATCAGACAAGCCTAGTTATGTCCTGTCCATTTTGGAGTTAGACTTTGTAACAATGAGATATAAAATATTATAATTAACAGCCCTGAGCCATGTAAGGCAAACTGTTCAACCACACCCGTAGGTCATCAATTTACTTAACTGCTCACTTGAATCTTGGTATGGGATTATGCCTGGTGGCTCATCTCTGATAAACAGACTTCCTTGACTTAAAATATTTCAAGCATTTTAGACAAAGCTTTAGTATTTTAACCAATTACAAATGAAAAAATCTTTACACCCACCTATAACCCTGCTTTGAGATGTCCTGTCTCAAAGTATATGGTCCGACCAGTATATGCCTTCCATGTATTGATTTATGACTTTATGTGTAATTTCTGTCTCCCTACAATGTATAAAAACAGACAAAGCACAGTGAGTCCACGTGTTCAAAGCTTCTGAGCTGTAGCTGTCTGGGTCGTGATTACCGATATTTGGCTCAGAAATCTCTTCACATTATTTTGCAGAGTTTGGGTTCTTTCTGTGGACAACCTCAACTAAAAACTCAGAAAAAGTAGAGCAAAATTTATTTTTTCTCCTCTATATCATGGTTACCATAAATTCCTAGACCACTTACTATAAGAAGAGAACATTTTGGGTACAGAGAACGCTATTCTGGTGATAGGCACACTAAAAGTCCTGACATTAGCATTATACAGTTCACCCATGTAACAACAACACTATCTACCTTAATATTTTGAAATAAAAAATGAATTTTAAAAATGGAAGGTTAGGGCATGGAGAAAAAAGCAAACATTGTTTTATTTCCTTTCTGTTGTTACAAATTCAATAGAAATTTGTATGATTGAAGAGGAAAGCTCCTAAACGGAGTATTATTTCTGAATAGAGTTAGCTTTTGTTTTTCTTTGCATCTGTTCAAAACAACTGATTGGTTCAGTCAATTCAGGGGAAATTTTCCTTACATCCTTTTCTTAACTAAACTATCTGGTGGTTTGTGAGGCAACCAGAATTTCCCTATAACTTGATGGGTGTAACTGATTGATGCCCCACTCTGTTCTTGTTCCAAGGAGGGCAGAAACAAGCTGAAAATGTTATAGAGGTGCACCTATGGCCTGCTAGCTTTGTATAATTATATTTAATATTTGAATAAGCTGCTTTTTAATGACTATGAAATGGAAACTTAGTAAACATTTTCTTGGCTGGCTTTTCTTTTTGGCGCCTACTGATGTTGTAAGTATTTTTGTTCTTTCGAACACAATTATCATCCTTAATGGGCATAGCCTGCGTTTCTCTGGTGGGAATGTTGTTTGTTACTGAATTGCAGACCAGTATTTTTGAAAGCTGGGAGATAAACATAACTACTTCATCCCATAAATCTTACCACCTGAGTCATCAGTTTGAAGTACCTATTGAAACAAGGAAAACATCTTTAATCATGCAAATATTTGGAAACTGCAAACTTATCTCTATTTGGAATTTGGGAGATAATTAAAATGGACACATTATGATGGATTAGCACGTGAAGAATAGACCAGTTAAGAGGCAGTTGCTTCTTTTTCTACCCTTATATCAACACACCATCAATAGGAATTAAGAAAACAGCATAACTAGGCTCCAGCTTCTTGCTGAGGGCAATTAATCAGGACAGAGAGTGGGGAGGTAAATTGGAATGGTGCCAAATAAATGAACCTGTTTCTGTTTCTCCATTTATCTTTGTTAGTTCTCGTGTGCCATTCGACATTCTGATATTTGATCTGTGTATGGGGCAATACTTTTTAGAAAAAAATTCTCAGGCATTTTAAATGACTAAATTACATATATTTTCAGATTATTATCTTTACTAGAAATACACTTATAAGAAGAGGTATATTTCTACCTTTAATTCAAATGTGAAATTATTTTTTATTCTAGTTTATAAGTAATGGGGAACTATTTTTGTTCCTAAAATGCTGTAACAGAACCTTAAATCTCCTTAGAACCTTTTGAGGAAAGGGAAGGGTTTTAATAAACGAATGTTAATAATATAAAATGCCATATGGGTAGGAAAGAGAAGCAGAAAATCAATTCAAATGTTGATGTTTTCTGACAACCTCTTTACCATTTACCTGCCATGAATCTTCGAAAAGGTCTTTGTTCTACTTTTTGTGGCTCCCAGTCAATTTCAATTTATTCTTAAAAATTAGTTTGGAAGGACAACCCCCGGGCACAAAGATAATGCAGTGGATGCTGTCATTTGGCAGTCCGGTTCTAACCACCAGATTGGTTTTTTCCTGTTCCCAGATTCTAAGTCATCAAGCTTCTCCAGGTTCTTTCTATTATATTACCATGAGATAATGTTATAAGCTAATCCTCTGATGACCATCCTGGCTGATATGTGAGAGACACAGGTTGACAATCAGTTCTCATGGAGTCATTTGAAAAACTTGGCATTTGAGTACTCAGAATGACAAGTGCGATGATGTTAGGACTTGATTTTTCACTCTTGAGGAGTGAAATATTTTAATGTTGGAATGTTTTACAGTCCCACTGGCAGACTAGGCATTATATTACCGTACTTTTAAGTGATAAAAACACTTCCAAGGAAACAGAGCATTACATTGCTAAATTGACACCTTGTTTGAGGTTTAAGAGACGATTCCAGAATCTTTGATTATTCAGTTTCTGTTCATCTCGGGGTTTTGTTCTCCATGTGTAAGGAGGGCTGAGCTCGCTTCACAATTAATGACTTAATTTCGTGGCACTGCAGGTTGCTCCCCAACATCGATCTGACTCGGAGGCAAGTCCGTTAAACATGATGTCGGCAGGAATTATTTTGACAGCTGCCAAAAGCAATAACATAGACTCTGAAAGTTTTCATTTTAGTATGTGGTTTCCAGAATATTGTTCTGATGCATACGTACCCATGGACAGTGAAAGACAGGAGGGTAGGGTGTAAGAGAGGAAGCCACAAGGAAAAGTGATTACAACCATTAAACAAAACATCAGTTTTCTCAGTGAACACTGGGAAATAACCTCCAGCACACAAAAATATCGCCTCTAATTTCCAAAATTAGAAAAAGAGAATCAAAGGCCCGTTCTTCCTTTTGATGGTCTCTGGTATTGCTTTGTGGCCATGACTAGTGATTCCAACCACATGCAACACTTTTCCGGATGCAGGGAGTATTGGCTGTTGACAGGTCCCACTTAGTCAGAGGAGAATGTCTGTGGATGGGCTGCCATTTTCATCCCCAGGATGGATGGTCCAGCATCAGATTACATGATAAACTTGCTTGAAGCATCGTCTTGTGTTTCCTAACAGCATTATTAGATAAACATTCAGTATCTGCATTTCAGACTGGTAACTCTAGGATAAATCAAATAGCAAATTAAATTTAGGTATGCCATCTGCTGCCTTTATTTTATGAATTCTAGCCCATAGGACATTGACTGGGCATGAATGTATAAGCCATTGTCTTTTTATTGTTGGACTTACTACAAACACTGGACAAATGTTCACCCAGGCTGTTGGTTTTCTGGGAAAGAGTAAAATTCAGCAAAAGTAAGTTTTGTTGTTGTTGTAAGATTTTGCTTTAATAAAAATAAACCACAACAGAAGAAAAAACAGCATGTTCTTGTTTCTCCAAGTGCATCGTCTCAGCAGGCTTTGGAAACTCATCCACAAGGGGTAAATTGTTTAATGCGTAATTGTAAGCAGAACTGTAAAAAGCCATATTAGGCTGCCATGATTTTATTCTCTTCTCCTGGTAAAAGATCATTAGTTCCCCTGGGCCCCTAATGGTGAAGCCTCCTACAACTTTTCCAAGAAAGTTCTTGATTTCTTCTGATTGTGACTCTTCTGTCGTGTCTTTATTTCACAAGGATTTCTTTCAGAAATTATGTTTCCTCCAATGTTCTGAGGAAATTTTCTTTTTTTCTCCATTTAGTTCTAATGGACAGATACAACTTATATATATTTGTGATGTAGTGTATGTTTTGATATAGTATGCACATTGTGGAATGGCTAAATTTATTTAACACATGGGCTACCTCTTATATTCATCTTTTTAAATTTGTGGCGAGAACATGTGAAATGTACTCCCTAGCAATATTTCAGTATGCAATATTCTGTTATTAACTGTAGTTGCCATGATGGAAGGTAGATCTCTTGAACTTCTTATTTCTCTTCTATAAGTGAAGTCTTGTATCTTTTCACAAACATTTTACTTACCAAGTTAGGATAGACAAAATAAACCATTTTATTTTTCTTTCAAAGCCTATATTTTAAAAAGTTTTCATTTTTTAGAAGGGCAATGAGTGTATTTTCTTTGAGTAATTTGATACATAGTGTGAATGTAAAATAAACTTGCACATTGGTGCTATCATTTGGGGGCTCTTTTAGCTTTCAATACTGCCAGTAACCTGGTTGTTTAGCAGCCTTTGCTCAGATAGAGTGGTTACCAGGGCGAGTAGAGCTGCTTTCCAAGGAGTTTTGCAGGTTTTTAACTAACACCATAAAATGAGTTCTCTATTTCTGAGGCTAATAAAAGTCTTAATGATATGTGTATCCAACAGATGGGACAGAGGGCTATTTTGGCAGTGGGCAGTTGAAAGCGGCCCTTACTTGTTTGTATAAGGCACTCAGGAAAGTCAATAAAAGGTAATTTTCACACACAATTTAGTTCAGAATATAAAATGTTGGGAAGAATAGCTGGTGTCAGTCCAATGGGCATAAGGTGAAAGTCTTGTTTGATGGCAAATTCGAAGTGACAGAGTGGCAGTTCGATCCAGAGCAACCCAGGCCCACGTCAAAAATTGTGCACGATGGCAGGGCTTCCAGGGCAGCATGAAGGACAGCTGAGGCCGTTGTCCTCAACGTCTCTGGCATGAGCTTTCATGAATTAAAAACAAAAATCTCTTTCTCTCTTTCTGTTCCCGGTGTTCCTCGTTTTTTACTTTCTTATTCTGGTCTTATACCCATTTTTGAAACTGTTCATGTTTCCTCTTAGCGTTTAATGTAAACAAATGTCATAAAATCAAATGTTCACAATAATCAATACTGTAGTGTGGGAGCATCACAGGGGGAACAGGCAGATCTGGAATAGTGTCCACGCCAGTCACAGGGGTCAGGTGTGCGGCTCAGATCTCCTGATGTGGAACACGGGCTCCATACATTCTCCTTGGGGTGTGAAGGGATATCCGATTTAATGCAGATAGTCTTCCGTGGAGCTGAGAAACACCCCAGAGACAGGTCCCAAAGTGAAAATCATGGATAGAAAGTCAGTGACTTTGCTCTTTTAGGCACTCAGGAAATGAATTAATGATTTATGCACATTGACGTGTTACATTCATTCTGGGAATTAAAAACTGAGTCACCAATGTTTCACATGCATTATTTTATCTGATGCTGGTGAACTGTGAATATGGTTTAAATGTTTGCATGGCAGGTATACAGAACGGGTTCCCATTTTGGTCAAGTCTTTGAAGTCAGAGACTATAACTCTTTACACCAAAAATATATGACACGAGATATGGAATTGGTAACACTTTGTTAGACTGCTGCAGGGGTTCTCAACCTTAGCCTGGCTAACATTGTGGGCTGGATAATTCTTTGCTGTAGGGGCTGCCTGTGCATTGGGGGACATTTAGCAGCACGCTGGGACCCTGCCACTTAGAAGATAACTGCAACCCTCCCCTTCAAGTTATAATAATAAATAATACCTTCAGATTTTGCCAAATGTTCCTTCAGGGCTAACTATCCCCTTCGAGAACCGCTGCTCCATTGGTCCACTGATATGATTATATTGCTTCCAAATCAAGCTGTACCTTACACAAACATTCAGAAGACTGGGGACACAGGTGGCAAGGCCAATCAGGAGCCTATGCAGACTGTTTAGCTCAGATGTTGTTTGTGACTTTTTGAACGGCTCCATCAACATTGCTAAGAAGGTGTGAAGGTATTGGTGTAACAGGGCAAGTCAGAGACAATGAGGTACTCAAACGTCAGCATGGACGCGGTGCTCGGTGCTCGCTGCAATAGATTCTTCTTTGGAGCTAGCACAGAGGGTGGTGGCCTTGGAAACAGCTGGAGTTTTCTGAGGTGAAGTGGAACAACTGTGCCCAGGGTAGCTGTAAAGCACGGCCTGAGGCATCGAGGTTGAGATGAGGCAAGCTGGAAGGCAACACCAGTTGGTCTATTAAAAGGGCAGCAATTACTTTGTAGAAGGTTTTCCTTGAACAGAGGTAATGATTTCTCTAAAGTTCTTGGCATTTGTTCCTGCTTTGCAAGTGCTTCTATCTCCCAGGAAGACTGAGCTCCCTGCACAGCCCAGCTGGGCCTAGAAGCTGCGACCACAGTTAATAGGACTGGAGGCTTTCTTCCAATTTCTCCTGCCTCTGGGCTCAATCCCCTCTACCCTTCTCAGGTGAAGACAAGTCGTGGCAGGGGAGGCTGGGGAACTATGTACTTATTTCCATTTTTTTTTCTGTCTGTTTTATTTCAGATGCTATACCAAAGTGAAGTGAAGAAAGACCTTGTCCCATTAGTTCTCATCTCTTTGTGATCCCATTAAATGTTTGTTGTTATCCTTGACATTTTCTCATAGACTTTAGAGAATTCTGGACTTTGGATTGCCTAATAACTGTTAGTAAAAATTATGACATGAGAAATGGAATTAGTAACACTTGGTTAGACTGCTGCAGGGGTTCTCAGCCTTAGCATGGCTAACATTTGAGGCTGGATGACTCTCTGCTATAGGGGCTGCTCCGTGCATTGGGGGGCATTTAGCAGCATGCTGGGACCCTGCCACTTAGAAGACAACTGCAACCCTTCCCTTCGAGTTGTAATAATAATACCTTTAGGTATTATACATTACACATTCTCCTTCATGTTTTTTTTTCTTTTCTCTCTATTATATATTATCACTCTAATATGTAAAGAAAACTCTTTTTTCAGAATTCTAAAGAGCCAATGTCATTTTCCAATTTCTGAGTTATAGAATTGTTAAAAGTGTATAACTGCTCACTGGGTGATTTTAAGAGGGTATTTCCAAGACCGAAGTGAATGATGTGTCTTTGTTTAAAGTGAGTTTGTGCTTCTCTGAGTTCTGAATGTGGGGGCTGAAGTAAATTTCGGAAGTAGGAGTTCATAAATCACTGCTGTGTGGCAGGCCAGAATATGGCACCACGAAATACGAAGGATTGCTTAACTTAAGGCAATTGAGAAAAAGCAGATATAAGAAGTCTCGCTGCCCTTCTTCTGTTTGCCTAAAAGCAGAACATAGGTTTACGTAGACAGAAGGTATCCTTCCCTCTGCTCTACCAGGAAAAACAAAGATTAACCTCTGAAAGCAACGTTAAATGCTTATAGGCCTGGAAATGGTTCCTAAGGAACTTATGTTAACTAAAGCTGTACTAACTGACATTTGTCGGCTAGTTATTTGCCTTCCCCCAACTTGTCACTCCTAGAAACTGCAAGTCTTTTTCCTTTGTCACTTCTCCAAAAATTTATTGCTCTTGGTTGAAGATGCTATATGAGCTGGAATTCAAAGACATCTCTTTAAGAAGTACTCACTGCCTGGGTGTCTCCCCTGTATGTAAGAAATAAACATGTCAATAAGCTTCTGTTTGTTTTCTCTTGTTAATCTGTCGTTTTTAATGGGTCTGTCCCAACCAAGAACCTGTGGAGGTTATTCTTTCTTCCTCTGTACTTTAAAGGCTGCTTAATTGCTCAGATGTTTTTGGTAAGAGTCTATGTCAACTTGGCCATGGTCTTTCCAGATGCCATAGTTTCTCAAACAGACTATGCGTTTTCAAGCATCTGTGCCTTTGCAGATGCCTTGCCAGCTGCTTGAACCATATTCTTTTCTGAATATAAAAATTTTCACTTCCTTGCCATAGTTTATTAAATCCAAAGGATTCGATGTTTTCTCCACATTTTAATATCTTTCACTATTGTCTACTTTTTACAACAAAGAACATGGCATAATCAAATTGATGGCATTTTTTTCCTTAATGGTATATATGATGATGGTTTATTTTTTAATGGATGGCAATTTAGATTTGATGAAATACAGTATGTAAATCTGGACTGTTAATGTGTTATCCGGGAGGAAATGGACAGTAGGCAGTTGGAAGTGATGGTCTAGGTCTTTGGAGAGGTGAAGGCACAAAACCCATCCCCAATTTCTCAAAGTCTCAGTCCTGGTATCAGCTTGAAGGCCCCAAAACATACGCTGAGAGACGAAGGAAACTAAGGATTGATGAGCAACAGTGATACGGAGATTCTCGAGTTACTGCCGATCACAGGCGGAACTCAAGAAGAGGGAGCAAGCATCTTAGAGCTTTTAAGAAAGTGAAGGGATGTAGGGAAGAGGGCAGCTAGAAGGGTTTGTAAGTTTGGGGATTACTTTTTAAAGTGGTGAAAGACCTTGAACATATCTGCATTTTAAGGGAAGAAAAGTGCTTAAGAGTATTAGAGTTGAATGTTGACCCTGAGGGAATGGAAGCAGGAGTTTGTCAGGTGGGTGGGAGAGGACCTGAGGGATTTCCTGCAGGCTGGCCTCAGTTTTCTCTCTGAAGTAAAAGGCAAGGTGATTTGCAGACAATGTGGGAATGTGGCTGGAAGGGAGCAAGAGATGAATGAAATTTCGTGAAGGGATCAGGGCCTTGCACTGATTTAGGACTAGAGTAGATGGCTCAGCTGATGTTGGAACCATAACATTACAATGTTGTGGTCCACTTCTTGTGGGACAGTCTCTCGATCAGTGAAAGCAAAGATGGTCTATGGTTGAAAAGCTCAAGAAAAACGAGGTCTGGATTAAAGTTGTCAGATTCTTTTACATTTATTAAAAGCTTAACATGAAGCTTAACGCATTGGAGGCCCCTAGTAACTATTGAGGGCGTCATTGAGAGGGAAGTGCTGGAAGGCAGGGCAAGTTATTTCCATCATTTTTGTTTCCAGAAAAAGAAAAATTAATTCTTTTGTTTTGAGTATTTTACATTTCACCAAGTAATTTTTTTTTTTTTTTTTTTTTTTTTTTTGGGTTTGTTTTTTTAAAACCAAATTTTTTTTTTTTTTTTTGTTTTTTTTTATTTTTTAAAAATTTTATAAACCAAAAAATAATTTTACATATTTTTTTTCTGCAGCGGGGCCCCGGTTTTGTTTGGTGTTTTTTTTTTTTTTTTTTTTATTTTTTCCCCCCCCC
>CAUYPK010093070.1:0-20290 GCA_963574355.1 Loris lydekkerianus | reverse complement strand
GCAGGCTGGGCAAGGGACTTGAAGAGAAACTTCTCTGAAGAAGACAGGCATATGGCCTACAGACATATGAAAAAATGCTCATCATCTTTAATCATCAGAGAAATGCAAATCAAAGCTACTTTGAGATACCATTTAACTCCAGTAAGATTAGCCCATATCACAAAATCCCAAAACCAGAGATGTTAGCGTGGATGCGGAGAAAAGGGAACACTTCTACACTGCTATTGGGAATGCAAATTAATACATTCCTTTTGGAAAGATGTTTGGAGAACACTTAGAGATCTAAAAATGCATCTGCCATTCAATCCTATAATTCCTCTACTAGGTATATACCCAGAAGACCAAAAATCACATTATAACAAAGATTTTGTACCATAATGTTTGTTGCAGCCCAATTTATAATTGCTAAGTCATGGAAGAAGCCCAAGTGTCCATCGATCCACGAATGGATTAATAAATTGTGATATATGTACACCATGGAATATTATGCAGCCTTAAAGAAAGATGGAGACTTTACCTCTTTTATGTTTACATGAATAGAGCTGGAGCATATTCTTCTTAGTAAAGTACCTACATACTTGAGTATAAGCCGAGTTTTTTCTGGCACAAAATTTGTGCCAAAAAACCCAAACCCGGCACAAATTTTGTGCCGAAAAAGCTTGGCTTATACTCGAGTATATACGGTATCTCAAGAATGGAAGAAAAAGTATCCAATGTACTCAGCCCTACTATGAAACTAATTTATGGCTTTCACATGAAAGCTATAACCCAGTTATAACCTAAGAATCTGGGGAAGAGGGAAAGGGAGGGGAGGGAGATGGGAGGTGGGCAGAAGGAAGGTGATTGGTGGGATTACACCTGTGGTGCACCTTGCAGGGGTACATGTAAAACTTAGTAAATGTGGAATATAGATGTCTTGATACAATAACTGGGAAAATTCCAGGAGGGCTATGTTGACCAGTGTGATGAAGGTGTGTCAAACGGTTTGTAAAATTAGTGTATGGTATTCCGTGACTGCACAAAAAAAAAAAATATATAGAAAATATCTGTCTTGTAACAATCGAAAAGCCATTACTCATTGCCAAACTGATCAGTCAAATCAGACTTACTTATTGTCAGTAAAGGCCTGATTGTATGTTTTAAATTGAACAAATGTACAACGACAATTCCCTGTGGAAACCTTCTCAGTCCTCAGGTATAATTCTGAGATATAGTAAGTTGCTGCCCTCCCATCTCTCTGGCTGGAGCTCCGCCTCTGCTCTCAGGGGACCTTGGTGTGAGTGGCGCATTCTGGAATTGTTCCTTTCATGTCTCAGGTGCTTTTATGCCCAGGGACAATGCCCAGGATTAAGATGTAGAAGGAGTGAGAAGGATGCCCTACTTTTCAACTAAAGGATAAAAGCAAATGTGAAAGGTAAGTTGGAAAAGAACTTACCGAGTACAAATGCTTTCAGGAACATTAGCTTTAGCAAAGAGTAAAAAGAAATTTCCTTAGGACTTCTTGTATCCCTCTTCCCCTCAGGGACATCCACTACAATTTCTGCTCTTAAAACTATGATCTTCAGTGGAAATCTAAGAAGACTGAGGCCTAACACACTCGTCTTTAGTGATTACAAGGAGATCATATTTATACTTTAAACAATGGAAGTGAACCCAGAAATGTAACAGATGAGAGTATTAGTAGACAAGGGCATTAAGCAGCAGTATCACTGTACTTCTAATGTCCAAGAAACTAGAGGGAAAAACGTGAGATGTATTCAGCAGACACATGAAAGACAAGAAAAAAACCCAATCAAACCTCTAACAATAAAATCCGCAATGCCTGGCTTGACGCATACAGTAGACAGGATTAACAGCAGATCAAACAGTGCAGGAGAGGCAAGTGAACTGGAAGACACAGCAATACGAACTATCCAAAATAAAGCACAGAGAGGGAAAAAGACAGAAAAAACAAACAAGGAGCTGATCAAAGAACCCCAGTCTGCCCAACATATGTGTGATTAAAATCTCTGAGGTGCAAAAGGAACAGAAAAAAATCTGGAAGAAATTTTTGGTGGTTGAGATTTATCAAAATTTGGTTTTAAAAACTGTGAAACTTCAACATGCTCAGTGAACTCCAAGCATGAGAACAAGAAGAAAACTATGCTATGGGACATCAGAAGCAATTTAATTAAGATAAGAAAGAAAGATAAGTTATTTGAAGTAAGAAGCTGAGTCCATTATGTACAGAACAAAGCTAAGGATAGAGATTTTTCTCGTAAATAACGCAAACTGTAGATTAATAAAAAACAAACACATAGAATTCTATACTCATTGGAAATATATTTCAAAATTAAGGTAGAGATTTTCAGATATACATAAGCTAAAGCAATTGATTACCAACAGAACTTAACTATGGGAGGCAATGGAGTCAGGGAAACTGAATGGAAATCTGTATCTATACACAGGGATGAAGAGTACCAGCTGTGATAAGTACACTGAAGATGTAGTGTTCTGTGCTCTTATTGTGCGAAACTCTTTAACAATAATTGACATTTAAAGCAAAAGCAATAGAGTTGAAACACATTCTTCTTAGTAAAGTATCACAAGAATGGAAAAGCAAATATCCAGTATACTCAATACTAATATGAAGCCAATAGATGATCTAATACATGTCCAAGTAAGAGAAAAATTCAATTCAATTCAAGTTGGCAGGAGGGGGAGGAGGAAGAGAAGGAGATCAGGGAAGGGGAAGGGATTGGTGGCTCCCACTTAATGGGCACAATGTACACGGCACACCACCTGGGACGGGGCACAGCTACAGGAGGACTCCACCTAACCAATGCAAATATCATAACGTGGTTGTTTGTACCCTCACATTAACCTGAAATTAAAAAAAGCAAAAGTAATAACAATGACGTGCTCAGGAGTGTGAAATATAACAGCAGAAGTAAAACATACAACTTCAATGGCAAAATGGATGGGAAGGTACAAATAGATGCTGCTGTGAACAGCCTGACCTGAGTTGGTACAGCATCACGTAGAGAGACTGTGGCGGGTTAACTGTGTATGCTGTGGACCTTACAATGATACTAAACAAACACACCCAAAGGTGAAGACAGAAGGGAATTATAGAATGTACTTCATCAATCTAGAAGCAGTCAAATAGACAGGGAAAAGGAAACAAAAACAGATGGAAAAAATAGAAAACAAATATAGACATTTTCAACTCATGATGGGGTGAAGTCCCAATATAACATCATACATTGAAAATATCTTAAGTCAAAATCTACTGAACACCATAGCTCAGCCTGCACTACCTTAAACATAATCAGAATGCTTACATCAACCTACAGTGGGACAAAATCATTTAACAAAGCCTGTTTTACCATCGAGTGTAGAACATCTCCCGTGATCTGCTGGCTGCTTGCTCTTGTGATGGTGTGGCTGCCTGCGAGCCATGGCTTGTGCCCCACTCAGCATCAGGAGAGGGTATCACGTCACATGTCACTAGTGTGGGAAAATTCAATATCTGAATTATGTCTTCTACTGAATAGATATGGCACTTAGGCCATCGTAAAGGCAAAAATTGTCTAAATTGAGCCATATTAAGTCAAGGGTCATCTATAGCAAAATGATTTATTTTAATTCAATCAAATAAATCATTTCATTAAATATAAATGTTCTGAACAACCCAGTTTCCAGGCAAGAGAGTGTCAAATTGGACAAAGAAGCAAAACTCAACAAGCCATTTATAGTAAGCCCACAGTAAACATAAAGATAAAAATTGATTAAAAGTAAAAAACGGAACATATACAAAATGCCAAACCTAGTGTTATTGAAAGAAAACTGGAGTGGGCGTATTAAGATTTCAGATCAAACCATATTATGAGGGATAAAGTGGGTTGTTTCATAATGATAAAGGGTCAAGCTATCAAAAGGACATAAGAAATTGAAACATTTCTGTATTTAATATAAGTGACTTCATAATAAATGAAGCAAAAACTACCCACCGAGTCAGTCAGCTGAGTTAGGAAGTGCAGTCTTTCCTGTGATGTCCTCCTCCTGATGGCACACTTAGCCCCACTGCCTCCCGACTGTCCCAGGGAGCGCTCACTCACTCGGCCTCCACTGTCCCTGCCTCCGCCTGAGTGGACCTTCACTATCTCTTTCCTTGTATCTCCCCTTCTCCAGGATGCCTGCTGCAGTTACATCTCTTTTCCACATTGCTAAAAAGATTTACCTTTCTGAAAAATAGGTGTTTTCAAATACTTACTGAATATTTCAAAAGCATTCCCATAATGAAATATGAGCTCTGTAATATAACTTGTAAAATTCTTCAGAACATTGCCCCATCCCACCTCTTTAGTTTCATCCCCTTTTTATTCCTTAAACACGATTGAGCTGTCAAAGGTATATGAATTATTTTAGCATGATGTTAACTGTAATATATCATAAACTGGAAATTGCGAAGTTCGAAATAAAGATGCTCTTCTGTAAAATGACCTCTTGGGACAGCAGCTGTTTAGGACCACATAGACAGCCACACATTTTGTTCATTCATGAGACTGGCCCTAGGAAAACTCTATCTGGGATAAGACGGAGCCACGGGAGAGCTAATGATACGCTTCAAAACCAAACTGTTCAAAGGACTCACAAAGTATAATAATTTTGAGAACCTAGATAAGTATGAATAAGCAAAAGAGTTGTATGAATAAACTATTCATGAAGAGTTTTATGTGATTCTAATATGAAAACCCCCAAATTTATTCACATAAAAGTAAAAATAAATGGTCTTGGTTGCGAATTCTTCTGCTGCAGTTAAAATAAGAAACTACATAAATATTTAAACAGTTTTCCTAATAATATTGCGAATGCTCTTTGGCGTGACCCTCTATTGGGTGTGTACTTTGTGTGATTACTGCAGCTTCTGCTTTGTCCCATTAGTATCTAAATCCTTTCCAAGAAATTGGAAGAGCATAGAATTCTTCTTATTGATGTGATGTCAGCTTTATCAGTATGTTCTAAGAGCTTAGGCTAAAAATTATACAAAATAAAGCTCTAGGTAATATGTCAAATCATTATTTAACTACACTTCTCTGAAAAATAAGAGCAACCCTGTTTCTACCACTTTTCAGCAATCTAATCTAATTTTGGGTAAAACCACACAATTCTGTTTGGATGCCATAGATATGGTCTCCATCCCCAGGATGTAGTGTAGTAATTATTTTGAAATAGAGGTCTCTTATTCTTGAGTCCCTCTGCAGCCAGCGTTTTAAATTTTAATGGTTTATGGAGCGCCTGTCAAGTGGCAGGTGTAGAAGGAGGGACAGACAGCAGTGCAGTACCACCTCCCACCACAAGGGAACGGGTCAAGAAAGACGCAATGGGCAGGAAATATGCAGAATACTAACTGGGATAATCACAGAGCAAGTGCAAACCTGTGAAGGGACGAAGCTGGTGACCACTAAGTAGTGGTGTGCGCGGTGCCACGGTGTTGAGGGTGACCAGAGCGGGCTAAGAAGTGATCATCCACGTGAAGCGATGGATTTTAAGATTGGAATTATTTTTCTTCAGTTAATACATGTTATCCAAAACACTCAGTGGCCAGGGATTTTTCAATCTATTACTTCCACTCAGGTATCAGGAAATCTTAACATATAATATGCGGTAATCTTATATGGCTTCAATTTGCATAGTTAAATATAATCAATGATAAATTAGGATGTACTTGAAACTAACTAAAAGAGGGGAATTGACCTGTTCTTAACACAAAGAAATGAGAAACACCTGAGGTCTTTGAAACCCCTAATTACCCTGATTTGAATAATTCACTTTGGATTCCTATATCAAACAAGATACACAACTATTATGTACCCATAGTAATTAAAAATTTTTTAAGTGAAAAGTATGTATTAGGTGAATTGTTACTCAAATCACATTATTTCTCTTCTGTCCTCTTAGGTCCCCTGCTTCCCAAACCCCCAAGCTGTTTCCTTTTTGTTTCTTGTACACATGACCCAGCACCCACCAACAGTTGAGGGATCCACGAACTTGCATTCTAGACTTGGAGACACTGTCACTTAGTGGGCACCAATCAGATACTCTGCAGGTGTTTCCCATTTAATATGAACTTATATCCTTGCCTCCCTCTTCCTTACTAATGATTTACTCCTCTTAAAGTGTTTCTTATCTCAAAAAAATTATCATTTCAAATGACATAGCTATTAGCAGCAGATATCTTAGGCTAGGAGGTGGCTTGTGCCTGTAATCTCAGCATTCTGGAAGGCCAAGGCCAGGGATCCCTTGAGCTCATGAATTCAAGACCAGCCTAAAAAAGAGTGAGACCTGGTTTCCACTAAAAATAGAAAAACTAGCCAGGCATTGTGGTGGGAGCTTGTAGTCTCAGCTACTCAAGAGGCTGAGGAAAGAGGATTTCTTGAGCTCCAGAGACCGAGGTTGCTATGAGCAATGATGATGCCACAGCACTCTACTCAAGGGGACAGAGTGAGAGTCTGTCTCAAAAGAAACAAGAAAACATCAGATATCTTTCTTTCCCAATAGACCTAAGTAGTGTAATCACCAAATTAATTTTAATATACTTTCTAACATCTTAATTATTTAATGCTCTTATTTTCATTTTAATTTTCAAAATCCTCATTCCAGCCATTTTAAAACTGCCTGAATTATTACAAAAGAATTTTAATAAGATTCCTGATTGAAATCCTTTCACACTCATGACTATACTCTAGTTGCCATCAGAAGTTAATTTATTTTGTAAATTATGAAATATATGACACCTACAAAAATACATAAAAATAATATATCTCTGCTTCCAGCAATAGGCAGTCCATTTATCTTTAAACATTTTCCCAATACATAACACAAATAATGCTACACAAAAGATATTAAAATAATTATTGAAATACATCTAGGATTACAAGAAAATAGGGGACTTCGTTAAGAAATTAAGATAAGCTGGAACAAAATTCCTAAGGAGATACAAGAGAAAGGAAGAGCTTCCATATGTGGCTAAGATGTAGTAGTTTGTCTCAGACTAAATCTCTAACCAAGATTATCACATCTAGACAAAATGCTGTTAAAAATATTAGAGGTATTTTAATATTCAGCTGTTTGAAAATATTAGAGATCAATTTTGGCAGCAAGGTCTTAAGGGTTGAATATCAGAGAGAAGGAAGGTTTACTGAGATACCTCCCTCCCATTCAAGCAGATGCTGATTCCTGTTTGATGTAGCTTATAACTTTTTTTTTTTTTTTTTTTTTTTTGAGACAGAGTCTCAGTTTTCTCGGAATTGAGTGCTGTTATGTCATAGCTCATAGCAACCTTAAACTCTTGGGCTCAATAGGTCCCCTTATCTTAGCCTCCCAAAGTAGGTGGAACTACAGGCACCCATCACAATGCCTGGCTAGTATTTCTGTTTGTAGAGATGTGGTCTCACTTTTGCTCAGGCTGGTCTTGAACTCCTGAGCTCAAGCAATCCACCCGCCCCGGCCTCCCAGAGTGTGAGGATTACAGGTGTGAGCCACCGTGCCCGGCCTTGGCTTACAATTTTTGGTGAGAGAAAGCTGAATTCAGGGACTTAAGCAACACACAGCCCATTAAACCTGATGAAAAGGAGGATATGGGAATAAGAACAAATTAGTTTAGCCCTTACCAGGCCAACATCAAGCTCCGTATTCTGAATGTGTTAGTGGATCAAAGCAACTTGCCCTAAATGCCTGCAAGAAGAAAAAGTAAACTTCCCTGAATAAAAATAAGGCCATCTAGAATTTGTCACAAAAACATCTTATATTCAGGAAATGTAACCAGAAAATAGAACCAAATGTTGGAGGGAGGGAGAGAGGGAGAGAGGGAAGAAAACAACAGAAACAGAACCTGCAGGGACCCAGATCGTAGACGGTACAGGGCACACAGCCAAGAATAGCCGTATTTTATATTGAACAAAATGTAAGTCAAGATACAGAATTTCACCAGACTATAACAGTCTATAAAAAGCCAAATATTGTAACAGAAATATAAAATTACTAAAATGTATTGTTTAATGAATGGATTGAATAACTGGTTAGATACTGGAAAGAGATAATTAGGGACCTGGTTAGGTCTGTAGTAAATATCCAGATAGACCTTCAAAGAGAGAAAGGTGGTAGAAAGTACAGCTCCACCACAGAGCAGCCGGCACCCGAGGGAAGCATCTAACATACATGTGACTCAGTAGCATAATAAGGAGAGCTAACGGAACAGCACAAATAATCACAGAGATACTGGCTGGTAATTTTATAAAACTAATAAAGGATATGTTACAATTTCGTGGTAGTCGAAAACCACCACAATGAATCGCATAGAAAACCAAACCTAAGCAGACGGAAAAAAACTGATGAATAATAAAGACAAACACAATTTTCCCTGGAGAGAACAAAAGTGATCCTGGCAACTGACTTGGCAGCAGCAATCTACTGTGACCAGAAAAAATGCCTTTCAAAGATAAAGGTGAAAAAAGATGCTTCACGTTCAGATAAAATAGTAAAAAAGGTTCATCAAGCAGAAAGAAGGTGCTATCAGACAGAAACATGAAAATACGGGGGATGAAAAACGTGAAAAGGACACAGATGTGGGTTAGTCTAAATGAATATCGATGGGACAGAACAATAATGTATTCTGGGATTTTATAAATGCGTCAAAATAAATTGACATGTGAGACAGCAAGGAAGAAAATGACAGCAGGTGAACGCAAGTGAGGGTGCCTGAGGTCCTAGTGGGGACCTACAGTAAAATATTATTTATACTGTATTCCAATAAGGAAAGAAGGCAAGTTGTAATCTCTAAAGCAGTCACTAAAAGAACAACAAAAGGTGTAACGGTCAACAACGTAATACAGAACACGTATTATTAAAAAACACCTGATTAAATCTAAAGAAGACAACCTTGTAGAAAAGATAAGACGAAGGTAAGCCAAATAGTGAGATGGTATGTTTATACTCAAATTCATCAGAGATTAAATATAAACAGACAAAATGCTCAAATTAAAAGACAAAATAAACGTAATTTTTGACAATTTAGCTATATGTTGCCCACTAGAGACATAACTTAAACAAAAAGTTTAGATTTAAAAAATGACAAATGCCACAAAAAGTTTACCCCTCCCTCTGAAAAACTGTAGCCATACTAATAAGATAAACATTAAGACAAGAAGTATGGATTTTAAAAAGGAACATATTCTAATAATAAAAGGAATGAATGAACCAGGCAAATATACACGTGCATGCTCCTAAAGACGTAGCTTCAAAAATAAAGCTAAAAGAACTAAAAGGAAAGTATACGCAAAATGTATACACATTTTGAGAATGGAAAAACCTGTATTAAAACGTTAATGCTCAACATACACCGATAACATTTCCTGTCTTGTATCTCTTATAATTGCAGAAGTCAAACATGACTTGAGGATTACAATTTTTATACAGTTTTTCCTTTTCTAACATGTACATAACTTTTTTGACACCCTCTGTGTAATTTATAGTTACATGAGAAGATTTTAATAACCTTTCCAAAAAACTGATGGCAAGCAAATAATTACTAAAGAGCTACCCGTCTTTTATAAATTTGAAAACCTTGACCTAACAGAAAGGAGACAACTAGGAAATACACATTTTTTTTTCAATTGCACATAGACTGTTCACCAAAAGTCCACATGCTTGGCCATAAAGTTCCTCTTCATAAATTTAAAAGAATTGAAATCAAGCTTAGTAGCTTCATGAGATAGTAAATTCAAACTGGAAATTAATAATCAAATAAAATTTGAATGTTACCAAGAGTTGAAACTAAATTTCACATCTCAAAAGAAGCCGTTAGTAAAAGTAGAAATTGCTATGCAGGTTGAAAATACTTTCAATGAAAATGCTCCATGTGGAAACTTTTGGGATAGAGCTGAAATTGTGCTTTGAGGAAGATTTATGACATTGGTTGCATGTATTAAAAAATAAGAAACTCTTAAAACAACAACCAAAATATTTATCCAAAGAAGTTTAATAGGAGTAGCAAATGAAACTAAATTCTATTTTTACCATAAAGGACATTTTAAACATACTGGCTTCATATTCTGTAACTGTCATTATTATTATTATTATTTTACAGGTTTTGGCCAGGGCTGGGTTTGAACCCACCACCTCCAGCATATGGGGCAGGCGCCCGTCCCCTTTGAGCCACAGGTGCTACCCAAGCAATTGTTATTTCTTGTATCTGAGGATCTTAATAGTCTAATCCCTCTCTCCACTAGGCTGCTCATTCTCACTCAGGGTGGCTTCCGCCTTGTGAGTTTTGGTTCTAAGGAGTCTCCGCTCATGTTCAGGAGGCATTAATTATGGGAATCCTCTGAGACGTGCTTTGAGAACCGGCTTACGACTGTCTTCTTGTAATGAATCATGTAAGAGATCAGGGGAAAGATGACAATTTTATTTAAATTTCTCCTCTCAGGATTTTCCCAAACCATGCAGAAAATGAACTTGAAGTGGAGGTCAAGCCATGAAGTAGGGATTGACCTAAACTATGAGCCTCAGACACCCCCTGAGAGCTCAGGGCAGGACAGGCGTGTCTGTTTTGAATTCATGTTACTTATTTACTCCCAAAGAAAACTGACAATAATAAATGTCAGGAATTAATAACTTAAAAGCAAAAACAGCAGCAATTGAAAATAGAGAAATGTAATCATCTGTGGGTACGCGTGCTTCCTGAAGTTTTTATGGTGTAGGACATTTTACGTTAACCAGATTTCTGTGTGGGATATTTTTAAGGGTCTCAGTAAACTCTGCCACTGTGTTTATTGTCATTTATGTGCATTAATTTAAATAATCCTTCACAATTCACTTATTAGGTAAATTAGGTAAATTTACTTAATTAGGTAAAAAGCTTTTAATCATATGTAAAAATGCAAGTGTATGGAATTGCTTATGTTTTCCAGGTAATTCTATAACATTTGCACAGTTTTGAAAAATATCAGGGTCCGTCACAGAAGGCCCAGATGACAGTCTGGAAATCATGGCTCTGACCTCATGTGTCTTTCTAACCAGACAGAAGATATTATGCCGTGTATTTTATTTGTTAGATATTTCAAATGTGGGATTAGTATAATTCCCTAAAAAGAGCAGGCACTTATATATTATCTTAGGTTAGGTGATGTGGATTATGTTATGTTAGCAGCTCTTGACTCTTAAGGATCTGCAGAGCTCACCTGCAGGTTGATCATAACCAAAGTCAGATTGTAGCTTTGCAATTTACTAGTCAGGTGACTTTGGACTTGACGCTCCTGAAGCCTCAGTTTATTAATGTATAAAAGAGTGATGGTATCTTCTGGAATTGTTGTAAGAGTTACAGTGTTCAGGACACAGAATCAGGCTGTGGTTATAAGAACGTGAAACACAGCTTCTGACCTCCATGAGTTTGAAGTGAGATAATTTGGGTTAAGTACCCTTGTTCTGACCATATGCCCTGACTCCCCTCATAAAAAAGCCAACCTGGGTGTGCCTCTAGGTTGCATGCCCTTTTTAATGGTCTAGTCTTTCTTCTTGAAGGCCTTTTCCTCCCCTAATAAGTGACTCTCTCTCCATCAGAATCCAGCAGTGCCTGGGGTGCTGATTTCTGGGGAAGTCCTGCATGCTCAGTCGAGTCTCCTTTTGTGCAGTGCTCATCGTAGGAGGGTCACATCTTGAAAGCCTACTTCTGGCAACAGTCAAGTTTTAATCCAAGAGAAAATAGCTCTATCACAAGGTTCTCAACTTCAAGTGCAAGCCCGTGGATTGTCCTTACAGAGCGCTGTATGTGCGTGTGTGTGCATTTTATAGGGAAGCAGGGAAGCAGTCTGTAACTTTCACCATATTCTCAAGGGGAGTTGTCACCCTAAAAAGTTGAAGAACTAAGCATCTCACTGAGGACATTTCAGACAAGGTAGCAGAAGGAATATGGGAGATTCTCTTATGTGGGCCAGATGTAGTCCCCACTTATTGATCTTATAATGTTGCCACCTCTAAATGGTGGAGCTTAGACAGGGGTCAGGCCTACGTGGGGTCCTTTCCTGATCACCTTCCAGCCAACAAGGATAAGCTTCTCTTCTTGCAGTTTCCTACTGGGGAAACTCCTAACCTTATTAAAACATTGATCCAGGGTCTATAAACCTCCCTTGAAGAAGCGTGGGTTTGGTTCCCTGAAAACTGGTCATGCTTTTGTAAGATCTTTGTGGGCTAATTCCTAGTAAGCCCTTGCTCCTGTGTCCAGTGGGAGCCAGTTTATTTGCTCAGCTATGCCACAGACCCTATGTAAACAATGCCTGGATCTCTTGCCCAGCAGAGGAAATTGAAGAGTGATTACATCCTCAGTGGGTAAGTAGAAGTGAGACTAAAAGCCAGCAGAGGTAAAAAGGAAAAACACTGAAAGCTAGAGAGGCCGGTCTACAATCAGATCAGAATCGATCTAAGATTAATCTTTTTAATATGAAGACCACATACAGGATCAGGGAATATGTATATGGCCACATATAAATAAATACCTCCAATGAAGCTAGAAACAGCTCCTGGGAGCTAAACTAGAAAATCAATTTTCAATCAATTAGATAAATGCACTATTACCTTAAAAAGCCCCTAGCCAAAGATTTAAACTACAATCTTATTGATAAGTGAGTGTGTGCATAGGCTCTGCAGATGAACCCTGGATTTCAATCCTAGCTCTTATACAAACATGGGAAAATCGTGTTCCTCTGTACTTCAATTTCCCAATAAGGTCATTGTAAGGATTACATGAGTTCAAAGTAAGGGATTTTGAACAGTCCTTGGCACATAGTAGGTATTCAATAAATACAGTCTCTTATTTATTATCATTATTATAGCAGAGATACTTTTTCTTGCTAGTAACTATATTTGCAAAGGAATCACCAATGCAAATATAAAAATGAATGGCATTTGCTATTATCGCTGTGTGTTTTTGTGTGCCCTTGCAAGAATGTCAGAGATGGAATTAGAGCAACAAATAAACATTTATAAATTTCTCATTAAACTTGACAAGAGTGGAAGTGAAACTGGGATATGTTATTCCAAGTTTATGGTGATAATACCATGAAGAAAACAGCAGTGTACAAATGAATTAAATATTTTTTCTGAGGAGAGAGAAAGCATCACTGATGAAGAGAAATCAGGATGGCGAGTAATAATCAGGACTGATGAAAACATTGCAAAAATTGCAAATTGTGTACCAAAGTCATTGGCTGGCTATGAGAAGCATAGCAGATCAAGTAAACATTGATAAAGAAAATGGAAAATCTTAACTGAAAATTTTGGCCAACAACTCATGGCTCTTGCAACACAACAATGCACCAGCTCACAGGGCACCATCTGTGAGGGACTGAGTTTGTAGCCAGTAACAAATAACTGTATTTGAACACCCTCTCTGCTCACCTAACCTTGCCCCCAGTGGCTTTTTTCTTTATCCAAAGATAAAGGAAATATTGAAAGGAAGACATTTTGATGACATTCAGGACATCAAGGAGTGATAGCTCTGATGGCCATTCCACAAAAAGAATTCCAAATTGCTTTGAAGGGTGGGCTAAGCACTGGTATTGGTGCATAGCTTCTCAGGGGGAGTACTGCAAAGGTGACTATGTGACATTCAGCAATGAGGAAAGTATAAGTTTTTCTAAGATGAGTTCATGAACTTAACTGTCAGACCTCGCATGTAAGCCTCTCTTTATGAAGTCTGTAATAAAAGTTGATAGTTCCCCTACTGCTCCCTTTCATTGTGAAAAAAATGTCTGGGAATTAAATAAGCTGTAAGTAACAGGTTACCAAGAGCTAGTTCACAGCCGGGTTAGAGGACACTGGGGCCCTTCTGGGAGGGGCTGGAGCCGGGAACCCTGACAGAGGCAGAGCAGCAGGTGTCGAGGGTGGTCTCCTTCCTTGCTTTTCCCCTCTTCATGCTCTGATCACCATCTGTGAGTCAAGACTGGACACTGTCCTCTAAGTGTCTGTGGAATGACCACAGAGCGTATGTGTGCTGTGAAAGACAAAGGAGAGATTGAGAAGAGGGGAAATATTTTTGAAAAGTTGCTGAAAGATGAACACGTAATGTTGTCTCATTCTGAAATCCATTTAGTAGAAAATATGTCCGGGTATAATATCACTATAGCAATTGCAGTTTGCATTTTTAATGTTTGTCCAGGAAGCCAAGACAGCCAAGAACAAACATTTCTTTTCTTTTCTTTTTTCTTACTAGACATCTCCCCAAGATTAAATATCTTAGTGCCCAAGTCCATGTAAGACCATGTTCAGTGTCATGGCAGGAAGCTGACTGCGCAGAGTGGTTCAGGGGCCCAACTCCTCTACTTCTCTGCTTCCCCAGGCCTTGACATTATTCCACTCTCTGCTTCTATGAGTGGGACTATTTTAGATTCACCAAAGAAGTGAAATCATGCAGTAGTTTTCCTTCTGCACCTAGCCTCTCTAACTTGGCACAAGGTCCCCTAAGGTCATAAATGGCAGGATTTTTTTTTTTTTTTTTTTTTTTTTAAAGGCTGAGTAATATCCTATTGTGTGCATATCACATTCTGTTTATCCATTCATCCCTCTGTGGACATTCAGGTTCATTCCATATCTTAGCCCTTGTAAATAGTGCTGCAATGAACATAGGAATGCAGATATCTTTTCAAAATTCTGATTTTAGCGTGGCACTTGTGGCTCAAAGTAGTAGGGCACTGGCCCCATATACTGGAGGTGGTGGGTTCAAACCCAGCCCCAGCCAAAAACTGCAAAAAAAAAAAAAAAATCTGATTTTAAAACTTGGTAAGAAGATAGATCTTATGTTAAGTTTTGTAATCACAACAACTATAATAATAATTATAAATTTTAAAAATGGGAAGAAACTTTTAGAAGTAATGCATGAGTTTGTGTTCTAGATTGTGGTTGTGGTTTCATCGGTGTATACTCATCGAGTTGTATACTTAAGTTGTATACTTACATGTACAGATTTTCTATATGTCAATCACACCTCAGTAAAGTCATTTCTTTTTTCTGGGGTTGTCTTTATATCTTCATCATTTTTGAGGAACTATTTTGCCTGGTGCAGTAATTTTGATTGGCAGGGTTTTTTAAGAGAAATATTTCAGCACTTTGAATGTATCATCCCATTCCTTCTGCCCTGCAAGATTTCTGCTGAGAAGTCTTCTGATTGTCTTACCAAGATTCCCTTGCATGTGACTTTTCTCTCACTGCTTTCAAAATTCTCTGCCAATGAATTTTAGCAATTTTATTTTGTCATGGTATGGATTTCCCAAGATTCATCTTACTTGGAATCCTTTGGACTTCCAGGATCCAGATGTCCATTTCTTTCTCTGGATTTGGGGAGTTTTCTATGGTTCTGTCTTTGAATGAGCTTTCTGATCTTTTCTCTCCCTGTCTCTCTCTCTCTTCTCCTTCAGGGAATCCTGAAATGTTTATCTTCGCCCACTTGTGTCTCAAAAGACCTTTAAGCTTAATTTACTCTTTTTTATTTCGTTTTTTCCTTCTCTGGCTAGATAATTTTAAATGGCCTGTCTTTGGGCTCAGTAACTCTTTGCTTGGTTTACTCAAATCTGCTTTTTGAACTCCTTTAGTGAATTTTCAAATTCAGTTGTAGTATTCTTTATCTCTATCTTTATTTTTAAAATTTTCTTTGTTGAAATTCTCACTTTGTTAGTAAATTGTTCTCTTGATATCTTTGAGCGTATTTGTAACAGTCAGTTTGAATTCTCTATCACTAATTCACATATCTCTGTTTCATTAGGGTCAGGTTGGAGTTTTATCTTGTTCCTTTGTTCACATCATGGTTCCCTATTTCTTCATTTTATTTGACCTTCGTGTTAGTATCTGGGCATTAGTACAAAAGTTATCTCCAAGTCTTTATGAATTGACCTCCTTCAGGAGAAGTTATTCACCAATTAATCTGCCTCGAGCGTCGGTGGAACTCTCAAAACTTCACGCTAGTCCAAATTGCTATCTTTGTTCTACATGGCCCCCAAGTGTCTAGAGTATGCCTGGTTCTGTCAGCACTCTAGACAAATAAGACAGAAGCCAATATTTTGGCTAGCACCCACAGAAGTTGGAACATGGGATGTGTGGACCGTTTTCCCCTCCCCTGGGAGGGGGTGGAAGTGGGGTTTTCCCCACGTCACTCTGGTGAGCCAGAGTTGGAGCTGTGTCAAGGGCCTGCTAGCTCAAGTCACTGCCTTTGCTCTCTGTCACCCCCATGGACTTGGCATATGCAGAGTCCTGCAAGCTCTTTAAGACAGAAAAGATAGCAGCCATGCCTCAGGGAGTGCCTGCAGACGTTGAAATGTGAGCTGTGTTGTCCAACTCTTTCCCTCCTCAGAGAGAAACTGGAAGCTGGAGTTTGCTCTTGACTGTGTGGTGCTGTGCTAAGGGTAGGGGTGATGGTGAGACAGTGGGTCCAGTTTTCCTGCTGGTCTCAGGGTGGCTCACCCAAGGAGTATAAAATTGAGGAGACTCAATTAATTTCTAGATTTCTCAAAAAAGAAATTTATCTGTGCATTGCTGTTGAATTATGGGGAGGAGTATCTGCAGCTTCCTGGTGTGCCCTTTTGCTGACATCATTTCTAGATGTTTTAACATGAAAAAACTTACCAAACCTGATTATTTTAAGATGGTACAGTTCTGGTTTTCTGCTACCTGATACATTCTCCTTTTCCCATTATCAAACCCCCCCATTTTCCTCCCCAGCTTGATCCATGTTCATCTTAGTGGTTGAAATGCAAATGCAAGGTTTTTTTTTTCCTTTTTTCTCACATTCCTTTCCTTAGGTCACAATCAAATCATAGTCACTGGGAGGACTGTCCTACTATATATTTCAACTTCCAATTTGATTATTAGAGAAAATTTAGGGATTATACTACAGAGGCTTTATCTTTTCAATCAAAAACTGGAACACATAATCATTCACAGCAGAAAAGCAAAGTTAAAACATTACGAGCACTATTGATATATGCTAGATATTCTGGTATAGGATTTGATGGTCGTGATATACACGTATCTTTCAAATTATATCATGTGGCCAGCATAGCCCATGAAAGCCAAAGGTAAAAGGAACATCCATCTGCCACGCATTAGGTGACTGAGACTGTGCTAAGGGCTTCATCATTATCTCATCTGTCCCCACAGTTGAAAAGATTTCTTTTTTTTTTCTTTTTTTTTTTTTTTGGCCAGGGCTGGGTTTGAACCCGTCACATCTGGCATATGGGGCCAGCACCCTACTCCTTTGAGCCACAGGTGCCACCCTAAGATTAAGAGTATTTCTATTTTTCTATTTTTCAGACCACAGAATGAGATGCTGTGAGGCTATGTATGATTGAAAGATCACACAGGTAATTGCTGGCATGGCCAGGAGTGACAGTGAGTTCTGCTGGACTTCAATGTTCATGCTTCGGCATGGTCCCTGAAGTGATGCTTCTCTAAAAACATCAAATCCAGTGATTGTGAGGCAGAAGGGGGTTTGCAGGCAGAGAGACAGGCTTCCTCTTTGCTTCTATTTCCTTTTCATAAAACTGTTTGAGAAAAAAAACAAAATGTCTAAACACTCGGCCTAATTTCTGCAATCTGGCAAAATAACCAGGAAAACTACAATTTTCTACAGTTAACTGATTAACCCAGCAGAAAATCACTTAACGTTGAAAGCCCTGACCTCCTTAAAGCAAATCAATAGGAAGAACCTCTCTCTGCTCTGCCATTCTTTCCACATGCAAAAGGGACTCGTCTCCTGTGAAGCTGAATGCAAATAAAGGATTGAGCCCTTCCAAAGCTGGGTCTGCTTCCTTCTTTACCTTGACTTAATTGTGCCTTTGAGTCCAATTAGGTGGCAGCCTGTGAAGCAAGGTACACTCGGGTTCAGATGTTAACAGTGCAGGAATCCTTGTGAGCCAATTTGGGGCTTTACATTTTTAATGATATATGTTTAATGAATTTTGTGTTTCACTAAAATATTTCTCTTGTTTTGCTCTTACATGAGGAAGGAATGCCAGCCCTGGAGATATCCAATTGAACAAATTATCAGGGTAAAGTTGGGATAAAATAATTTTGCATTTATCACTAAAGTTAATTGTAATGAGCCTAAGTCTAATGAGCCTTCCTCTAAACTCCATTTAAGACAATAGTTAATTGCTTCATTTTAATAAATGTTGTCAGGGTAGTGAATATAACAATGACTGAGCACTCAATTATTACTGAGCCTAGAAAATGAAGATATACAGATCTTAATGAGATACATAATCGGAAAGGCAATTAGCATCCAGAGGTGGAATAGGGTGTTCCGTCCACAAAGCAGAGAAATCTGTTTGAAATAAACGCCAAGACTCAAATTAGGTTATTGTTGCTGAGTGTCTACTATGTGCCAGGCTCAGCACTGGGTCTGCCACGTGATCATTTCATTGAATTCTGACTTTATCTGATGAGGAATTGAGGCCCAGAAAGGTTGTTTAAATTGTACAGGTATTCAATGGCAATTTCACAATCCACAATCTCCAATCTGCAATTGGTTGCCATGATATCATCCTGCTGCTTTTCTGCTGCTGTTTTGATGAATAGATGTAGACATCCACAAAACAAATAAATTAGGGAAAAGAATAAACAAAGTAAGAGAAACAAATTCTGATACAATACTATGTCTGAGTTTACAGGTACTGTCTTGTTCTGGAGCTTTGAAGTGCAGGGTCCGTATGTGGAATGGTTTTCTTAATCTTAGAGAGATGGGAATGCATTCTATATGAATGAGCTGAAACAAGTCTTGGCCTGCAAATTGTGCATCACTTATAAGAAAACTTATTTGCCACCCACGTCCAAAATAATCCTTTTTTGTTTGTTTGTTTGTTTGTTTGTTTGTTTGTTTGTTTTACCTCCTTTCCTCCCTTTGCGTGACATTGAGATGCATGGTTCAGATCATCTTAAACCAGCTCCACCAAAAACCAGAGCCAGAGGGAAAAGCAAACTAGCACAACCTTGTTTCAAAGGCTCAGTCTAAGTGTTAGAGGAAAGGGAAGTGAGAAGACCGGGAAAGCAGTGCAGGCGATCCTTCTGGTGCCCATCACCGCTTCACCACAGCCTCACAGGGAGAGACTGGGGGTTGTTTTCCAGGGGAACCAACTCAGACATCCAATCTTTCTACCAACAGACTTCATGGAGAGCCATGCTTTGGAAAAGTCCTTCAAAGGAGGGAGAGGGTGTGTCGACTTGCTCCCTCCCGTTGACTCTGTAGGAATTAATACTCTCAGCCTCTGGGTTGCATCATTTCACCATTTGAGCAACTACTCAGGAAATTCATAGCCATGTTCTGACATTTGCAGAAAGTTGTAGGTCAATCTCACACAGCAGAACTATATGGGCCCCTAAGAGGCAGCCTGATCACCTGCAGGGAAAAGGAATTAAGCTGTCTTTCTAGTCACCTACCCTGATCCTTTGCACCCAGGAAATAAGCAGGTGAATGGGGTCTGACTTCTTCATGTGCTGGGATGTGCTGGTGCCTCGGTGCTAATTGGTTAAGTAAGCAGCACAGAGGATGAGAGGCAGAGGAGGCTGAGAAAATCTGGTATTTTCCAATTAAATTTTCAAACAAAATTAAGCAAAATATGTACATATATGTTTATACATATATAGAATAAATTTTGGATAAAGGAATACAAATTCTTAATATTTGATTCCAATCTTCCATATATAGTCATTATATTTATTGGGGGAACAATTGAAGAATTTGGGGATCTCACTGGAGTTAGATGGTATCTCAGAGTAGTTTTGTTTTGCATTTCTCTGATGATTAAAGATGATAACTCCAGTAAGAGTAGCCCACATCACAAAATCCCAAAACAACAGATGTTGGTGTGGATGTGGAGAAAAGGAAACACTTCTGCCCTTCTGGTGGGAATGCAAGCTAGTATGTTCCTTCTGGAAGGAAGTTTGGAGAACACTCAGGGATCTAAATGTAGACCTGCCATTTGACCCTGCAATTCCTCTTCTAGGTGTATATCCAAAGGACCAAAACTCATTTGGCAATAAAGATATTTGCACCAGATTGTTCATTGCAGCTCAATTCTTAATTGCCAAGTCATGGAAGAAGCCCAAGTACCCATCAACCCATGAATGGATTAATAAATGGTGGTATATGTATACCATGGAATATTATGCAGCAGTAAAAAAAAATGGAGACTTTACCTCTTTTATGTTTACATGGATGGAGCTGGAAAATATTCTTCGTAGTAAACTATCTGAGGAATGGAATAAA